>CM028358.1:43586059-43651059 GCA_016618105.1 Dendrobium huoshanense | reverse complement strand
ATACTTGAAGTGAAAAGAATAACCTCCCCTTTGCTGGAACATTTTTCTCTTTAATTTGGGTATCCAGATACGACAAATCCAAGGTGCCCGAAGAGATGAGAAAAAAGTGTATCCCTCTCAAAGTCACTTGCGGCAATCCTAGGATTAGAATACGAGTTTATTGTTAGTGATGCTGACTACTTTTAATTTATGCAAATTTTGGGTTGTAATAAATATATATTTTGAATATATATGCATTATTTTAAGGAATTAATTTGATTAATTGAAGTGTTCAATTTATTTTGATAGCAATTAGGACTGCCTATTTTTTTAAGTTTTTTGGCGATTACATGTCAATTTTTTTATTTTTTTTGGATACGCGGAGGCTTGTGAGGGTACACTAAAATTATTTGTACTAAAATTTAATTAAATACTTTAATATAAATTAGAAATACAAATGATATAAGAAGTAAGCCCGAGAAAACTGAGAGTTAACATAAGCATATTATTAACTGTCTCCTCCTTGTTAGGCACCTCCTCGTATGTGGGTTCTAACATACCACCAAGCCTTTGAGGGTACAAATCTAACAAGGGGATGTTTTGTAATCTCTAGAAAAAAAAAAAATTTTAAGCCTTTTTCAAAAACTTATTCATATATATTTTATGTATTTAATCGAGTCAATTAGTATGCATTGCATTAAAAATTAATTAAATGAGTCCTAAACTTTAATTACATTAGATTCAAGAATTTTCATCCTATATATGTCAAGGGGTTAGTTAGAATTTGCCTTAGATGTTAGTCCCAACTTCCAAAAACATTATATAATAGTCGATCTCTCTTTTATAAAGACCAGACTCTTGGATTTTAAGTGTTTAGGTGGTAAGTTGGCTCCCCAATCCTGGCTAGGGTAAATTTATATTTTATAGTGCATTAACTAGGTTAGCGCTACTGTGGTCTAGTGCCCTATTTAAATTTAGGTTTTGGGTAAATTTAAACATTGAGACCTTACTTTCCAGGAATACAATCCATAATTTTTAATAAAATAATCAACTCAAATATAAGATCCTCTCAATTTAAAACTTAAAGCCTAATATTTAGTTTAAATTTGGACACTTCTGAATTATTTTAGAATCTAAAAGTGTATCCTAGTTCTCCTCCTTTGATCTCTAGAAATAAGTTCTCCAACTTGATCCTATCCCTATTAGGATTCTAAAGTCAACTCTTGTGGCTTCAATCCTTGAAGTCTCTAAAAAGAATTTTTGTCGATATTATAATTAAGAGTTTTCATAGGCTACTCTAGTTTCCTATGATGTAATTAACTATGAAGGCTTGGACTTGTAGGGGATTTAAAACTCACATTAATTTATGAAAACCTAATTAATATTTCTTTTGGAAAATCAAATATATAATGATCATTATAGTCATATTCGAATGAATGCTAATGGATGATGTCTTCTTTCTTCCGGGAGAAATATCATGTGTTAACATAATATTTAATATGAAATTATTGATCACTCCTCTTAATTATCAAGGTCGAGCACTTGACTGAACTTCATTTTAACCCTCCGGAGACATATGTGGTTCATTCTTAAATTTGGCTACTATATTCAAAACAAAATTTTCAATTCTGAGCCTAAACCCATTAAGAGATTTTACCAATGCTTTTTAAGGTGGTATATTATCTATAATGGTAGGTTTGATTTTAGAATTGAAATTCAAATTTAATTCCCAATTTTCCCAAAGAAATTTAATTTAGATTTGTTTTGTACCTTGCAAGACAAATCACCTTTTCAAGACCAAATACTAGGTTAATTATTTTGTTGAACAAGTAAAAATTCTAGCATTATGACATTTTTAGAGATAATTAATGATACATTTGCTTTAGTATTAGATTCAATCCAAATGTTTAGAACATTGTTAGCAATATATAGCATAATCCCCTTAAATAGAGCAGTTAGCTTTGAAAAAATTACATTGCATTTTAGAATGTTTGAAACAATTCCAAATAAAAACTTTACTTCATGATCATGAATTAAACCCCCATAACCAAAATCGGCATTGGAGATTGAACCATCAAGGTTGAGTTTAACTCATCTTCAAAGGCTTAGACTAACTCTTAATTTTGGGAGCAAAGGCCACACCAATATTGTCATAATCAATTTTGAAGAAAAAAGGAAAAATTCCTTTCTCTCTCAAATGTTTAGAAGTCAAAACTTTAGATTTAAAAAAGTATAGGATTATGTTGTTCAAGGTACTGATCACCCTAATAGAACTCATTTTAATTCCTTTATATTTATTGTTATTCCTCTAATTCCATAAATGCCAAAAATCACAAACAGAATAACTGCAAGAATATGACCATTAACATTATTATGAAACCTACTAGCAAAAAAGAAATAGAAATTATTGCTATTAAAAGAAACATTCAACTCAAGGCCAATTTCCAATTCAGACCAGACCCTAGAAGCAACCGAGCCATTAAAAAAAGACATGCTAAGTCTCAATATGATAGTAACATTGACATTTACAAGCCAAAAAAAAAAAAACCTTTATCAAGAAAATTTCAAAGTAGTAGAGGACATAAATTTTTTACAAAATATAGGGTTACAATCCCTCTTAGACATAAAATAATTCAAAACTTTGTTTATGCTGAATTCACCAACTTCAGAGAATTTTAAAATAGGTCAATCGATACAATTAGTATTAATAGGAATGTCATAAGTGATATCCACCATGTTTTGAGGAACATAATCTATGTGAAAATTATTTCCATCCTTGATGAACTAAGACACCATCAATGGGGAGGTAGAATGAGTGTTAAAGTAAGAGTTAAGAGAGCCAAAATTAGGCTAGTCATCCTACTAGAAATGAGAGGAGTCATTCCAAATTCTCCAATGAATAATTGATTCACCAAGCAATTTGATATTATATACCTTTCTCCATCAAAAATATTGACCTTCCTTGAAAGAACAAATAATAGGATTTTTATTACTATAATTCTTTTTATTCATGTGTTAGCTCAACGGGAATCATTAATTTTGAATTTCCACAATAATTTGTAAGTAAATCCTTTAACCAAATAAAAATTGGTTTCATATCCCAAGCCACCTTCCATAAGTGGGTCAGTACAAGCTTACCAATTATACCAATGAATCTTTTTAGAACTTGAGGAAGAACCCTGAAAGAATTTGTTGTTAAGTTTGTCTAGTCTAGAACACACATCAAGAGTGGGGTTATTGGTTTGAAAGGAATATATGGTCAAAGAATATAGAATACTCTTAAACATCACAAGCCTTTCCACCATAAACAAGATTATAAATTCTGAGGAAAAAAAAAAATTATTCATAATAAATAACATTTTATGAAACATATACGTACAGGAGTACCAGGATAGTAGTTAGAAAAATCTTGCAAATTGAAATTGTTATATTGCACGACTTACATACCATTACCAATAATAAAGTGTTTTTATTTTTGTTAAAATTGAGATGACTTTCATTTTTAAAAGTGTTAAGAAACTTCTTGATTTTCTTGACACATTTAACCAACTAAAAAAAAAATTGATTATGTCATAAAAAAAAGATGAGAAATATCTAAGTCACTAAAATTTATAAGAGTTAAGATTTTATATAAAGAAAAATAGTAGGTCAAACTTCTAGATAAATATTCAGTTGTTATAATATACAGAGCAAAAGATATTGGGCCCCATTACCTAACACACTAAGAACCATTAAAAAACTAGTAACTTTTCTTTTTAATAATAATAGAGAACTAGCTAGTTTCAATAAGGCCTTTTAAAAGCTTTATGTTATTATCATCAAATCCAAAAAGACGAAGATTATTAAACATGAAAGATCAATTAATATTATCATATTCTTTAGAAATATTCATAATGAAAATAAAATTATGCCAAAGAACATTTTTATTGATTTCAAGAATCAACTATTGAGCTAGTTACATATTGTAAGAAATGCTTCTACCTTCCACAAATCAAGTTTGATTCAAAGAAATAAACCTTGGAAGGACATGCGCCAATCGAGAGGCCATAATTTTAGAAAGAAATTTATTAAAAGTGGTGAATATACAAATAGGTCTGAAGTCAATCCTATTCAAGATTATCTTTTTAGGTATCAGAATAATAGAAGTGCACGCATGTAAAAAACTTAGGAGAGATGTTAAAATTTAAAAAGGATACAATAGATTTGCAAAGATCCTCCTTAATGAAAGACAAACATTTTTGGAACAAATGTTGCAACTTAGTTTTCATAACTTATTTTTCATATCACGTGTATTTTTTATGATTCCAAAATATTATTGTATTAATTACTATTTCTCCTAACATATATTGAAAATATTACTTTTTATTGTTTATGTGTACTAACGTTTCAGGGAAATCATACTCCAAATTGCTGAAAACATCAAGTCAGATTAGATTAGGGTTTATACTTTTTGGAGTCCATTTTTTAAAAACTTTTTTTGAGTATGAGGGAGTGTGATAATATTTGGATAATCATGCACACACACACTGGGGGAGTGTAAAAAATTTGCAAATTTTTAAAATAAATTTTACTGTATAATTTAGGATCGTACTAGATGATTTGACTTGAGCATACCTCCAGAAAGTAGTTAATTGAACCATGCTAGGAAAATTTTCTAAGTCCTGTTCGTACGGTATGAATATAGCTTCATATATACATCTTCCAGAGTATGAAATAGATACGTACAAGTTTGTCCTGATGAACTTCTAATCTTTTCTAAACTATTCATACTGTATGATCATAGGTTTGTACAGATGATGTCCAGAGTATGAAATGATTGTGTATCTTTTCATCGAAATGAACAGGTAAATTTTTTGAACTGCTCGTACTATACGATCATCAGATTGTACAGATGTATTCAAGAGTACAAAATAGTTGAAGCCATTTTCGTACCAAATGAAACATGGTTTGATTAAAATAGATTGTACTATACTGTATGGATTTTGTATAGTATGTTATTCAGAGTATGAAACTATTTCGTACTGAATTATACCAGATGAATCTATTTAATTTTGATCTAATCATATTATATAATATAAGTTCGTACCCAGGTCAACCAGAGTATAAAATATGTTTGTACTAGATCGTACAAGCAAATTTTGAACTATTCATATGTACAATCATCGATCACACTGTACGATTATGGACGGTCATATTGAAAATTTTTAGTTTTCTGGATAATGTTTTAAGTCTATCATATATATGTTCCTATAAACTAACTGTAAAAAAACTCCTCCTTAATTTTTTTCTTTGAGATAAAGTCTGAGAGTGATTTGGGAGAGTGTTTGAGAGAGAGTACTTACAAGTGGAGAGTGTGAAGGGTTCACAAGGTTACACAAAGGTTTGAATCTCTTTGTAATTATGGAAAATCTGTTCCTTACTTCTTTAAAGATACTCAAGAGAAGATCTTTAAAGAAGATCTGGTTCTATGTTGACTCATGGAAAGTTTTAAAGGATGACACTACTCTGCTGGCACTTGGAGAGTGTGAAAGGATGATGGTACTCTACCGACACTTGGATAGTATGAAAGGATGATGGTACTCTACTAACACTTGGAGGGTATGAAATTATGACAATACTCTGTCGCACAAGGGATTAATGGAAGAGAGGGTAATTGTAAAGGCTTCTCCATGTTTTTGTGAGAGCAAAAAAAGATTTACTATGGTAATAATGTAATACTTGAAAAGGGAGTCTTCAGGAAGTGGATATAAGTCTAGTTGGACCGAACCACTATAAATTTTTGTGTTCTTATTTTAATTCATTTTTACTTTTCTACGTGCTTAAATTTTTGTGGTTGAAAATGTTTTAAATTGATAAAATTTTATTTGTGTAAAAAAATTAAAAAATGATTTTATATAAAATTTTCTAAGTGATATGTAAAATAACCAATTCACCAACCTCTTCGTTAGCCTTGGGACAATTGCATTAGGTCTAACAACCTCTACAGACTTTTTAACAAATTAAGAGTGAAACCATCATAACTTGTTATAGAGTCCTTATTCATATCTACAAACAATGTGAAAACCTCAAGCTCATCAGGAGTTTTACAAATGTTAAAATTGTCCACTTTATTGATAATGGAAGGAATGAAATGAGGGTAAGTGTTGGGCTAAACATCCTTTCCAAAACTAAGATATTTTTTTATAAAGAGAAATAAACACTTCACTAATTTCATATTGGTCATCACACCACACACTAGAATCAAGTTTAATTTTATTTATAAAAGATTATAATTTTTTAGCATTAGCAACATCATTAAAATATTTTTTATTTTTATTACCTTTCAAAAGGTGTTTAGAAGTAACTTTCTTCGTTTAATATTCTTCCTCTATGTTTTAAATATTAAAAAAAATAGATTTAGGATTAGTCAATTGAACCCATATCTCATAAGAATTATTAGCAGCAAAAATATTTTCTAGAAGAATAACTTTTTAACTTTAACATTATTAGAAAATATTTATGAGAATTTTTTGTTCCACCATCATAAAATGAATCAAATCATTACTCCCATCATAGTAACATGTTTGAGCTATCTAGTTATTTTTCAAATCCTTAAAAAAATCAGGAACTTGAACCCTCGTATTTTGAAAACTAAAATGAGAGAAACCACAAGAATTAGCTTATTGGACTTTAAAAATAGTGGAGCATGATCAAAAGTAGTCATGCTCACATGATCTTGAATCTAATTTGAAATAATAATTATTTTTCTTTTGTAATCATAACATTAGAGTTATCTAATTTCATTTATCAATAATAATCAACAAAATAATTTAGAATTTAAAGTATATATATTATCACTAAAAAAAATCAAGTACAAGAGGGAAGAAATAAAATAATAGTAAACATGGAGAACCTTAATCATTCTCTCACTCCTATACCTCTTCCTCGACTTGAATTCATTTAAGCCACAATTAATGACATAAAAAGCCCAACAAGCCATTAAATCTTACATCTAAACTCAAAGCACAATATTAATGCAATGTACATGTCATCAGTTAATTTATAATAATAAAAATTAATGATCATGAATCAATGCAAAAATATTAATGCTCACATCCATTAGCAGTAAAGTCTCTAGGCACAAAAATAGCATAATGTGAAAGTTAGTAAAATAGCATAGTGTGAAGCCAATAAATTAATAGGATGTCAAATCATTAAAATATTCATCCTAACGTATTATTTAATCACTAAGGAAATCATATAAATTAGTAGAATCATAGTCTCAATGAAGAATGTCAAAATAATAATCATAAGATCAGTATATCCCTTGAATGGTAATAGTTGATCTGGAACCAATATTAATATTAATGAATCAATATCTTAATTAGTGATTCAATTACAATATTATTAGGGATAGTAACAGTAGAGTAGTTCAATAATAGTAACAGTGAATTCATATAGTGATAATAAACTAGTGCAGTAAAAGTAAAGTCATACATTAATAATGAACAAGTAACATGAATTTCAGTAATCATACTAAATAAGTAAAGAGCCATGGAATAGTATTTTTTTATAATAGGTTACTTGTTAGAAACAATTGGCTCTATAAACAGAGTCATCGCCTCTTACTTATTAGCACAATAATAACTACTTATAACACTCAATTAGTGAATCACGTTAATTAATAGAGTTAACTACAAACCATAGAATTTAAATGATACCTATCGACCCATCATCATGTAAAGGTCATTCAATCTCTGGCCAAGGTTAGTAAAACTTACTTAAATTTTATTCACACAAAAGATTATCATTGTATTTCATAATAGTAATAGGAACCTGCAATTACTAAACCACATACAATTATTCAAGTAATGTGCATACAATAAACTATCAATTTCTATTTAAAAAATTATACATTAAACATAATATTTTTCTTTCTACCCACTAAGTTAACAAATTTTAAATTAAAAATGTTAAGAATATCCAATTCAATAATATATTTCATGATGATGGTTCAATAAAACTGACGAAAATGTTATAAAATTAGTTTTAAGTAAAATCTAGCGGACAAAATCAAAATCATTAAAAATGGAGATAGCATTAGAGTCACCTACTTCGTTATAAGAAATTTTCAGGAAAGTGATGAAAAAATTGGGTGTCTGAAATTCCTTCTTTCCTTACCCTTTCTTATCCTTCGTCTCCCTTCTCCTTCAATTCCCTCTCAAGAAAGCCAGCGTGTGTGGGCTCCAAAAATTTTTGCCCAAGCCTCTCCACGATCCCTTTCTATTTTGTGGGTCATTAAGGGGAGTTTTGTCATTTAAGTTCCAAGAAAAATTCTTAGAAGGAAGAATGGGTTTTGAATAACATGTTATGTAGAAATTTTCCCTCATTTTTACTTGTGGTGCCATTTGGTGGTGAAACCACAAGTTAGAGGACACATGCGATGTATGTACTGACAAGAGATATATAGAAAATAAATCTTAGTGATATTCTTGACAAGACATTTGCTCTTTATGAGCTAAAGAGTTTTTTCAACTTGTCCATCTCGATAAACTATTCTAAAGGGGTGGAAGGGTATGTTTCTTTAAGTATTTATGTGCTTTATTTTAAATTTAAACATTAACTTTATTGGGATTTTTATATCTTTAGATCTTTAATAGATCTTTATATATTAACCCCTATGGTTGAGATTTATATTAAACACGACCATTATCTGGGTGACTTTATTATCACTGTACGTGTTTATATTTTTTGAGTATGAGAGGCAATTTAAAAGTTAAAGATCCCTTACTATTGATATTTTTTGTCAACATGGCCATCATCAGTGTTTTATGGGTAATTTCACTTTGTTGTTAAACGTTATTGACTCTATCTACTTAGTGATAGAGGATCATATTCATTGTCAGCTTTATACTTTTTAATGATAAATATTTTTTTGTAATAATCCTTGTTCCTAATATGAATGCTTAAAAAAAATGTCGTAGACAAACATTTATTTAGTTGTTCAAGCTTCGACATCTCCTATCTATTTACATAGAAGGATCAGGCACAAACTTAGGCTCATTTCTCGTCTAATATAACATGATGAGAAGTCACATATGTGCATTACTTAGTTAGGCCCATACATGTATTTATATTTGTAGAATTTTTAGTATATTTGGTTTATTTTACTCGATTTACATATTTATAGGATGCTCATGCTTACATGATTGACATTACAAAATTGATTATCCACTATAGTATATTAACTAGATAATAAACTTACTTGAATGATATGATGCACTTATATGATATAGTTTTAGAATGCATTTATGTGTTGTATGCATATTTGTATAATCCCTTTTATGATTGCTATATGTATTTGTGTAATGGATAATGTATTTTCTATTAAATGTGATGTACCAGTATAACACAATGTGTTTAGTATATTGGTTAATATACTTCCATAATGTGTTCTTCATATTGTAGTATATATGTGTTCAGTGTATTTGTATTTTAATATGATGCCATGCTTGAACAAAACATTATGCCTATTATAATGCATGTGGGTGGGAAATTTAAAGTGTTTTAGATGTGCAAAAGATTATCAGTTGAGTGTGTGTAGCATTCTATTTAGAAGCCTTCTATCCTTTTGTATGAGTAGTAAAAATCTTGTGGAACAATTTAACGATATGTTGGGCTTCAATTTTTCCCATCGCCATAACTACCTAGCTCATTTCTTCTTCTACAAGTTGTCACTTTCTTGAATGTTTTCTTTTAGGAGCTTGTAGTTCTATCAGTATATAAGAGTTATGGTGCGTTAGGGTCTCGTACTTGTCGCTTATAATTAAGTAGATAACTTGTGTGGAAACCTGGCTCCATAACTTTACTTCCTTAATTTATTAGTGGCCGGTAGTTTTTACTACAAATTCCCTTCTTCTGCTTATTGGTGAATTGCAGAGTATGGGTTGTTTGAATGATATGCATCCTTTATGTAGACATGCAATGCATACTTTCTTGCATAATGCATTAGTGTGATGATTTAGTGCTTGCATGTAGTGCATGACACATTTTCATGAAAATTGTTAAGTACATGATGGGTTCTTAATTTTAGCTCTTAGATAAATTGTGCTCAACACATATCTTCCAATGTTTATAATAGGTACCAAAATTTATCACAACTCTTATATATTTTTTTTTGGATAGTATGAAGTGTGTATGGAAAGTTTCTTATAGTTTCTAGTGAGTAAGCTTCTATATTCTATGTTGGTCGACTATCAATACTTATAGAAAGGTCTTTGTATGAATCACCAGCTTCCCAATTCCACCTGCAGGCAAGTTGCCATAAATTTTACATCTTCTAGTATTGCCTACAAGTGTTTGCATTAACTACATCTCTTTTGCATCTATTTATAGATAGCATAATGTGTATATGATGGGTCTTCTATAATAGATTGCATGAGCTCATAATCGCTATTGGTTATTGATCTAGTACAATAGGATTTGAATAGGAGAACAAAAGATTTTAGGCAGATATAAGGGATGGCTGTGTAGGATTTGATCTTACTTTTAGCATAGGTAACATGAAAAGATAATTTTAATATATATATCCTATATGAATATGAATAAAAGCAATTTATCATTATAAAATTATAAAACCTATAAAAAAAGAGGAATGTGATTTATACCTCTCTTAAATAATATTTTCATGTGCCTCAATTTACATGGTATTTCCAAAAATAGCTTTCCAATTTTGCACTTTCACTCATAGAAGGACCTATTCAATATTATAGTCATTTTAAAGCAATTTCAACATTTTGGACTCAACGGTAAAGTCTGTTGTATAAACCAGTGGCGTTCGTTTAACAACACACAATATTTCTCCTATAGTTCGTTGATTGTGACCACCTTTGATGGAATGGGTAATATTGCAGCCATTTCTATATAATTTTGACCTTCCAGACACAACGAAAAAGTTTGTTTTATAAAATTTTAGGAATGTTTGTTGCACAATGTTTCATTTGTAGTCTATCAATTTTGACATCCATCATCCAATTCAGTTGTGAGCAGTTTCACCTTTGGTAAATTTAATGGTTTGATCATATTGGCTCAACTTATTTGATGATCAAATGTCATTTGGGTAGTTATCACCAGCATCATTCTTGCCAACGATCATACTCATCATTATTTTTAATATGCAAGAATGTCTCTTCCTTAGCAAATATAGTTCATTGAGAACATCAGTGTAAACTATTTGATGGTCAGCTAAGATTTTGATCCTTTTTAATTGTGATTAAAGTATCCCAGTGCTCAGATAAGCGATATATATATATGTTAGTCACATTACTTGATATTCTCTCTTAAATGTAGAATATTCTTAGAGGTCATCAAATGCCCCTAACAAATGTGATACATGATTAAATGTCCCATATTTGTCGAATGCTAATTGACCCTACAAATCTCTAAATATCTATACTGGATGTTACACTAAGGGTTTCACTATATGGATCCTCAAGAGACTATTTTGACTCAACCGATGGTAGTTTATTGAATCAAGAGAGGTTTTCATTCATCATTTGTGTTATGTTGATTGGACTTATTGATGATGGGTTTTTGGTAAAATATATGAGCTATTTCTATCATAGATTTACTCTTTGATGAACTTGATCCAATTTTATCTTCTGTCCATTCATCCATAAATGACAACCTTGATGAAGGAACTTTCTTGATTTGTCATATTTTACTTATCAAGGGTAAAACATATCTTCTTCCCTAGCTTCATGCTTAAAAAGACTTGATGAAGGATGTGCCTTTTTGCTAATGGAGTTACTGATGATAGAATTAAATTAGAATTTTAGAATTTGATTCATTTTGGCTTATGCTTTGACCAGTGGACTTGATGAAGGATTACGTGATTTGAATGCATTAACTTGTTAAAAAATTTCAATACCTTCTACCCTTTGCTTCTTGTTTTGGTGGGATTGGCAAATGAGGATATGCCAATAACCTAAACCCTTCATACTAGATTGATGGCAAGGTGTCATTTGTCTAGATCTTTATGTATAGTAGACTTGTTGATGACTAAAATCCTCTTAGTTCAATAATAATATTTAAATAAACTCAAGGATAATTTCTTCTGTCCTTTGCATTAAGCTTTGGTAAACTCATTGAAGAAGATTTCCTTTGATCCACACTTTATACTCAACAGATTTCTTGAACAATTTGTAGGTATTGGATTTTATTAGTAGTACTAAATTTAGGTAATACCCTGACTCTTAACCAACCAAGAAAACTTCAATCTAGGATACCTTAAACTTATTATATTAGGTGAGCTAGAATTTAATAGCTTTGATCATCCAAAGGTTGAAGGGGAAAATCCCCTACGATGGCCTATCTTATTACTTGTTAAGTAGATGGAGCTGCTAGCAACTTGACCACACCACATCATAAAAATTAGTAGAATTTTTTAGATTATGACTACATGAACTTATTGAGTCAAATAAGCCTTCATACATAAGACAACCCTTACAGATGTGTTGACAAAATGGGGGTTTCTCTAATATGGGCCTTTTTATGAATTGTTGAGTAGGCAAAGCTACCAATGATTCGATCCTTTTTTGGCTTGTTGATTTTGACGTTATACACCCATTTAGACCTTAGTTCAAGTTACAAAAGAAATTGTGCCACTCTAGATCAACTTTCTAGAGCATGTATCCATAAAAATCTTCTTTCTAACCTTTAGATTTTTGGTATATTGAAGTAGCCGATGTCTCAAGTTTTGAAGGTTTTTCTACATATATGTAACACACTAGGAAAATTATTTTATTCCCTTATTTTAAAAATTTTTTGTATTTGATGTTTTTAAATATTTATTAGGGATTTGAAAAAGAAGCATGATATTGACCCAAATAAAAATTTAAAATGTCCCCTGTCTTCTTGGGCTAGGATGTTTTGTATTTTATGATTTTAAAATTTTATTTGGGGATCTTGGCATAGAGCATAATGTCATCCCAAATAAATATATAAAATTCCCTAGCCTTATGGGAGAATTTAGTCATGTTCTAATTATAAAACATAAAAAAAAAAATGATCCCTATCTTATAGAGTGATTTTTATAAGATACTAAAATGCTTTCTTGTACTAAAAGAAAATTTTAAGAAAATAAGTACATATATGAATAAGCCTATGCATAATAATTTAAATATTATATAGTACATTAAGTATAGGAATTTCTTGGGTAAGCTATATATGAGGTATTTCTTTGGATATTGGTCATTGATGACATGAGTCTTTGACCATTGAGATCGATAAGTTAATGAGCTCCTCCCTTGTATACCTTCATGGTGATGAAAGGACATTCCCAGTTAAATTCAAATTTACCACCAATTGGTTGTTATGAGTTTATTATCTTTCTCTCTACCAAGACTAATTGCCCATCTTGAAATGCTCAATGGCGGACCATCTGATCAAAGGATTTGGCCATCCTTTCTTGATAAGTTTCAATATTTTGTTGAGACTACAATTTGATTTCATCTAGTGTATTAAGCTATTCCATTCTACATAAAAATTTTGTTCCTAAGGGAGATCATGTTGGCTGTCTACTCGAAGAGATTGCAGCTCAATCTTTACTAGTAGCACAGCTTCAACTCTGAACACTAATACATAAGGAGTTGTATTGGTATGCATCTTCCAAATCATACAATAATAACACAATGCTTCCAACTCCTTAGTGTGACACTCTCTTTTATTCTTGATGTGAATCTTCATGAGAAGTTTTATTAACATTTTATTAAATACCTCTACCAATCCATTTGCCCTTAGGTTATAAATAGATGTGTAATGCTAATTTATTTTGTGTCGACTGAAGAATTTGTAAATTTTGGTTCTTTTAAATGTTATATCAATGTCTATGATTATGTAGCAAGGTACACCAGATCAATAAACAACATTATGAGTAAAGAAGTAGAACATGCATTCGAACGTGGCTTCTTTGAATAGGGCTACTTCTGTCTACCTAGAAAAGTAGCCATTTGCAGCCAAAATGAAGTAGTATCTAATTGATGTTGGAGGATATGTCAATTTGATTATATTGGTGCCTTCATAATCAAATATCCATGATGCTACTATAGGGTATAGAAGATTTGGCTTTTAATGTATAACATCATCGTTAAATTTGCATTCATGACACCTCTTAGCATGATAAATATAATTTTCACCAGTGCTGGACAGTAATAGTCCATTCTTTTGATCTAGACCTCCATTTTTGCACTTGATTGATGTGTGTTTCTAAGTCCTTGAACTTCTACTACAACCCTATTTCTTCTATCCTTAAAAATCTCAGCCACATTTGGTCAAAATCTCTATGATACAGTGTGTTGTTAATAAATAAATATTGCAATGCACTTTTCCTAATTTTTACAGCTAGAAATTTGTGTGCTTGTACTTTGATTGGTTTGAAATAGTTATTGAATGACTAGCTCCAATCTTCTTATTCTTTAACATCTAAGAAATTTAAACATGATTCTGAGGCTACCCAAGATTTGTAACTTTTCTTATTGCTTGATGTTCATCTAGCTAGTTTTTAGAAATAATTTATTGGGGAGGTTAATAATCAAGAAAAGTTTTATCATACTAGCTTGAATTTGGAATTATCTCTTCTTACAAGAACTATATAACTTCTGGCTCTAAGACCTAATGAGTTTGGACTCCAATCAATATAAGCTCATTATTCATACTTTCCATCTTCTTGCTTAATTGTTCCAAGAAGTTAGCTTTGATATTTGAAGCTTAAGGAATTCGAGATAATTTAATGCTTAAAATTCACTTCATAAGCTCAAGTACCCATCATTGATGGTAAGACATCTCAAGCTTGCTAATTTTGTTGATGTCAAACACCTGATTTGTAACAAGTTGAGAGTCACCAAAAACATGAAGGTTTTAAATCCCAACTAAAATAGTAATTCCTATATCCGCTATTAAATCCTCATATTCAACTTTAATATTGGTTCAAGGATCAATCAGACCTAACAAATATCTAATTATATCCCCTTAGGAATTATGAAAGTAAGATTGATGTTGGCTCAGGCTTTTACTAAATATGGAGGTTAGGAAGGTTTAAATGATGATGCTCCATTGAAGAATATCTCTCAAACTCATGAATTATTTTTCTCTTAAAAAATCATATACCAATGTTGGTTTTGTCATTAAGAACTTTAATGGATTGATCTTTGATATCATCATAATTTTATGAGAAAGCATATAGTGGTAGAGTTTCTGGACAACAAAAATTATTTCCATATAGTTCTTTTTAATTAGGGAATAATGTATATTTGCTTCATCAAACCTTCGATGTATTAGATTACATTCTCCTTGCCTTGTTCATTATGCTGAGCTATATGTGCTATGAGGGACTTTTTTAATATTATTATTTATAGGATCAGTGGCTTCCTCAAAATTGGTGCTATGAGATTGGACGAATTTAACAAGTATCTCCTAATACTATCAAAAGCTTCTTAGCATTATCTACCCCATATGAAGAAAACATCTTTCTTCATTAGTTTTAAAAATGGCTAGCACCTACCCAATAAATTTTATATGATTTACCCAAAGAAATCAAGCTATCCTTACAAGGAGCAAAGTTATTGAAGGTTCTTAGTGGTAACATCCTATAATCTCCTTAATTTTATTGGGCCTGGTTTTAATTTCCCAATAATGAAAAATATACCTAAAAATTCTTCTCGAGGAGACCCTGAAAGCACAATTGAGAGAATTCATTTCAAGTCAAATTTTTTGATCCTCTCAAACATAGATCTCAAGTCACCAGGTTTTCATTTTGGTCATACTCTTGACAATGAAATTATTCCTGTAGAATTTAAGATTTTAATTAATTAATTTGTAAAAGATGTTTCCCTTACTAGCTGATAGGTAGAACCAACATTCTTTAGGCTAAAGGGCAAGACGGTGTAGCAAATATGCCAAAAGGAATTATGAATGATGTTTGCTTCTCATCTTCAGGTGTCATCTTAATCTAATTTTATCTTGATGATCCATTTATAAAGGATAACATATCATAGTTGGATGTGTTATCTACTAAGAGATCTACAATAGAAATGGAAAATAATCTTTGTACATGTCTTATTGAGGCCCTAAAACTCAATATTTTTATGGATCTAACCGTTCTTTTTTCTGACAAGCACAATATTAGCAATCCAATTGACAAATTTTTCTTCTCAAATAAAGCCTACATCTATAAGCATTTTGGTTTTTACACTCACCTGTTCTTCAATCTTGAATCTCATTCTCCTTAGAGCTTTCTTGATAGGCATTTTATATTGTTTAATGGCCAATCTTTGTAACCTATATTAAGAAATAAGTCAATCATTTTAGCATATATTTTGGCAAAGTAATCCCTGAATTTATGGAGGAGCTCTTTTACACTTCAACTTGCATTTTTAGGAGAAGGGGACTAATAAAGTTTTGGTGAGGATCTACTTTGGTTCCTAAGTTTACTCCTTTTAACTAATCCATCATGGCAGCTTGTCCACCATATTTAATCTCTTAGGGTGCAGGTTTAGCTTCTACAGGCTGATCATCTAAATATTGATTTCACAAAACTCTACATTAGTTTCATCATCAGATTCAATTTCCCAAAATGTGATTGCACAATAAATCTCCTTTAGAGGGAACTTTCGTATAATATATTTGAGGACCCCTCTTATAAGAGCATCCTTCTTTTCTGATATTGGAGAACTTTTCTCAAATGAGAATATGAAACATCTTTCTTTTAACGATAATGTTTTACTAAGATTGGTTTAAACCTAGGAGCATTGTATTGTGATAATAAACTTTTGTCACATCATCCTTATAGTATAACATACATCCATTTATATAATAATCAATTTTTATAGCTATGAGACCCAACTTGGAATAATTTCTTTGTTCGATACAAATCTATAGGGACTAAATTATCCTCTAGATTTATTTCCAGGAGAAGATCAATGAAATTATTAAAAAAAAACATAAGGAATAATATATTCAATTTTGATACTTAGCATCCTCACAATAACTGATAATTCTGAATGAGTTTTACAACCATCCCAAATTAGTTTTTAAGAAATGAAAAAAAATTACGGAATCATTTCTAGTGAGAGAAAGATCAATTTTCTAGTGAGAGAAGGTGATTTTTCAAATTCCATAATTCTTGTTTTTTCTCGCCGATCTTTCTCACCTGTGATCCATCTCTGATCATCAAACAATGAAAGATGGTTGATGATCAACAATTTATTGCGATGGCTGGGAGGCTGGTCCTCCATATTCAGATTCTATTGATAAAATTTCTTGGTCTAACTTCCTGATGGGAAGGAATCAGAATCTGAATGTTAAAGAGAGGCCACTGATTATAAATGAAGGAGCATGTATTACTACTAAAAAGATTATTCCAGTTATTGGTAAAGGAAAAAATGTTTTTATTGATGATGGAATGAAGAGTCCGAAAGGTTTCAAAAACCTGAAACTTTATTTGGGTAGTCTGAATGCATCTACTTCTTCAGATTTTAAATTACATGTGAGTAGATTTTGTAATTCAACTCCTTGCAGTCTTGGTGATCAGGTTTCTAAATGTGTAAATTCAAATGCTTATGTTGCTGTGATTGGGAAAAATCAAGGAGATGCAGATAAGTTATATGTTGATGAGCCGCAACCAATTAAGAAGTTTTCGTTGGCATTGCAAAATGACTTGGAGTATGTTAGGGATTGTATTCAAGGAGAATTGAATTCTGAAAAACATATTTCCAATGAGATTACTCCTCTTGACACAGATGATAAAAGGGGAAATCTAAAGACCAATAATTGGGTGAGAAGTGCTTATGTTAAAGTGGATAATTTGAACTTAGGTTCATTTTTGGCCGATGACGGTAAAACTATAAAATTGCACAAGGAAAATGTGTTGGAGAATCCTAGAAGATTGGAAAATGCTGTTGTCATCAAAATTTTTGGTGAAAATATTCCATTTTATGTGATCAACACTGAATTAAGAAGGCAATGGAGTTGCTTTGGCAACTTTAGACTCACCATGCTGGGTCAAGATTGTGCATTGTGTTCATGTGTGAATGTTGAGATTATGGAATCAATTTTAAGTGAAGGACCTTGGTTTGTTAGAGGTCACATTGTGGGTATTGACAAATGGTCATCTAATTTTTCAACAAACTCCTTGAAGGGTCTTTTGGGCTTCGATGTGGATTAGACTTCCTAATCTACCTTTATATTGCTGGGATGATATTAACATTTGCAGAATTGTATCTTTAGATGGGAAGCCTTTTCTTCTAGATGGAAACATGTTTCAATGGAATAGAAGAGAATTTGCTAGGATTTGTGTTTGTATTAATTTAGACGAACAACTTCCTTTGGGAGTGTGGGTGGAAGGTGAATCTAGCAAATTTTACCAAAAAGTGGAATATGAAAAAGTTTCTAAACTTTGTTTCAAATGTGGCAAATTTGGCCACTTGAAGGAAAAATGTGCTCTTTCCAAGTCTAAAGAGAAAAAAGATAAATTCAATATGAATTCTTCGGAAGTGGCTGCTGATGGCCAAGATGCATTAACTGGTGGCAATGAAGGAGCTGTTGAAGATCCGGAAGAAAAAGGGTATGGCCCTTGGATGCAGTTTAAATATGGGAAAAATAGAAGGTTTCAGAACAAAGCAAATAAGGTGGTGCAAAAACCTGTTATACGTGCTGGTACAAGTGCTGTAAGAGAAGCCTGGATAGCTAAACCAGCAGTTGTTCCAAGTTAGATTCCAATCCAGAATACTAAATTGGCAATTTCTGTTCCTAATGAAAGAGACAAGCCTTGTGGTCTAAAGGAAGACATTCATGAAAGAGGTAGGGATCTGGTTGCTGTTGAAGATACGAAAATTGCTAAATCAAATGACAAAAGCATGGAAGATGGAGAAATACTAGAAGATATGCCACTCATTGTTGTGGATTTATCTTGGGACCTAAATGGGAAATCATCAAGTAAGAATGCTATTCCCTCTCAACCTATATTGTTGAATAAGAAAAAGTTTGATATTCTTAACATTGTAGATGAGGATGTTAACAATGTTGAAAAGGTTATGGGAAAAAATATAGATGATAATGTTAATATCTCATCTCATAAATTGGATGATATGGCTTTAACAGTTGAGAATGTTAAAGTGGATAATAATTTGGTCAAAAGAAAATTGGGAAAGGAGCTTAAAACTCATGGACCAATTAAACTAATGACTAGAAATAGAATATTAGAGATGGGTAATAAAGGCAAGAAGAATGGGGCTAGTCCCCCTTCTAATCAATGAATTCCATTGTCTTTTGGAATTTTAGAGGAGCAAGGAAAGTTCATGCTTCTCTATATCTTAAAGAATTTGTAAAACAATATGGTGTGGGTTTTATTGGTTTGTTAGAAACCAAAGTCTCTTCTATGAATAGAAAGGATATCAATGCTCTTATTGGATTGGATTGGAATTTTTTTCATTATCCTTCGGACGGTCTTTCTGGAGGAATTTTAATTCTTTGGAATACATGGTTTACTTCTTTTCATACCTTGTTCTCTTCTTTTCAATGTGTAATTGGAGATTTAGAAATTCATAATAAAGGAATTTGGAGGATTTCTACTATTTATGCAAACAAAGATTCTTATAAAAGGCAGACCTTTGGAATCAATTGGAGAAGTACATACTCCTTGATAGTCTTTCTGTGGTGGGAGGAGATTTTAATTGCCTCTTATCCAAAGCTGATAAAAAAGGAGGTAGAGGTTTTGAATTCTTACAAGGCCCAAAGGAAATGAAATTATTTTTTACTAGCATTGATTATCATGAATTGAATTTTATTGGTCCAAGATATACTTGGTGCAATAACAAATCAGGTGGAGCTTAGATCTTAGAAAGACTTGACATGTGCTTTTTTAATTCATCTACTCTAGAGTCTAACTCTTTATTGGTGGTTCATCATCTTCCTCGTATAGCTTCTGATCATTGCCCAATTAAGATGAAATTATGGGAAGATCAACTGAAGCCAAATGGCTACATCAAGTTTGAAGATACTTGGGCTTCTTCTCACTATGCTTCGGCGGCCATTTTTCAAAAAGCCTGGAATAGAAATATTGCTAATCATCACGCTGATATGCTTGATATTAAATTCAAGAGGGCTTTGAAAGCTTTGTTTTACTGGAGTAAAACAAAATTTAAAGACCTTAATATTGTGAAGGACAATCTGATCAAGGATATTATGAATCTTCAAATGGAGGAGTCTTCGGCTGGAAGCCTTCCTGAAAGTAAAATCTTGCTTCTAAGATCTAAAATCCATGAACTTCAGTGCACTTTTGCTCCTCTAAACTCTTGGTGGAGAGAAAGAGCAAAGGTAAGATGGTTAAAGGATGGAGACTTAAATACAAGGTTTTTTCATTCATTTGTAAATGCTAGAAGAAATGCAAATTATATTTTCAATATTAAAGATGAGAATGGAAATCTAGTGAAGGATCAAGCCCAAATTGAAGAGATTTTTTTTCAAATTCTTCCAAACCAAGTGGAATTACAGATCATGTTCTTTGAATAACTTATCCAGACCGAGAGAAATGTTAACGGATTTTGACAGGAAAATTCTTAATTTCGCGCTCAATCAATTTGAAGTTTATGATGTTGTTAGCCATTTGGAAGGAGGTGTATTCCCGGGTGTTGATAGTATTACTCATTCATTTATTAAATTCTATTGGCATATCATTAAACTAGATGAATGGAATGAATTGAAAAAGTTTTTTGATATGGGTATGCTGGAATCCAGTCGGAAAGATACATTGATTGTACTCATTCCAAAGGTGGAGTTTCCTATGACACCTTCAATTTTCAGGCCTATAAGCAAATGTAAAACAATTTATAAGCTTGTGACTAAAACTCTTCTCAATAGACTTGTTAATCTACTTCCAAAACTGATTTAATAAAATCAACCAGCTTTCATTAAAGGCCGATCTCTATTAGATAATGTTTTAATTGCTCAAGAAGTTTTCCATAAATTCAGGTTTTCAAAAATTTTAAAAGGATTGGTTTCCTTCAAAATAGACATGGAGCAAGCTTATGCATGTCTTGGGAAACTTTGGAGCAGATTTTGAATTATTTTGGCTTCCCTTTACACTTCTCAAAGCTAATTTTGGAATGTGTATGTGATCCAAGGTTCTCTATTTTGATCAATGAAAAATCTTCTAATTGGATCAATGCTCATAGTGGCTTTCGGCAAGGTTGTCCCTTATCTCCTTTTCTCTTTTTTTTTTTTATGTTCTCAACTATTATCTAATGCTTTAATTCAAGAAGAGATGGAGATAGGGATTAAGATTCATCATAATGCTCCTAGGATATCACATCTGCTTTATGAAGATGATATCTTGATTTTTTCTGAAGCTAACATTAAGATGGTAAGGAAAATTTAAAATATTTTATTGGACTATTGTAATTGGTCGGGTCAAAAAATTAATTACAATAAGTCTTCCATTTTTTGTTGGAAAGCTGTTAGTGGAAGAAGAAAGAAGAGGATTGCTCGGGTAATTGGATTCAAGTATGTGAAGGAATTCTATTACTTAGGAGTTAAAATTGCATTGAGAAGATTAGTGGCTTCTGAATTCAGTTTTCTGTTGGAGAAAGTGCTTGGGAAGCTAGATACTGGGGGGGAAGCAAGTTTATTTCTCTTGCAGGGAAAATTACTCTTGCTAGATCGACAATCCTTTCTATTCCAATTTTTTATTGCACACATTCCTTGGTTCCACTTGGTATCTTGGCAGAGATAGATAAAGCTTGTAGAGATTTTATTTGGCATAAGGAGAAGAATGAAGTTGGTTTACATTATGTCAGCTAGGAAAATATATGTAAATAGTTACATTTAGGTGGAAGGGGTCTTTACTCTTGTACACAAGATTTAATTCTTTAAGAGCTAAAATCACATGGAAATATGTGAATGATGAAGACTCTTTTTTGCATAAATGCTTGAAGCTAAAATTTGATAATTCTAGCTGGTTACCGGATTGGAAACAGAACATGTCTAGTACATGTAAAATCATAAGAAGTGGTGCTATAGCTCTTAAACCGATTATAAGATGGAAAATTTCTACTGGTAAAAAAGTGAATGTCTTGGAGGACGTATGGATAATGGACAAAGCTTTATGTAGATGGCCCACTTTCATTGATAATCTACATATTGTTGAATTATATGTAGATTACTTTTTTGAAAATTGTAGATGGAATATACTTAAATTGAAAAATGCTTTTGGAATGGAGCTGCTTCAGATAATCTGTAACATGAAGATTGATCTTGAGGCTGGTAAAGACCAAATGGACTTGATTTCTCTTAATTCTGGGAAAAGTTTGTCTAGCTTATCTTATGAAGCTTGGTTAATTGATTCAAATGAGGGAAGCTATTGGTCTAGAATGAAGAAAATTAATCCTAATCCAAGAACTGAAGTATTTTGGTGGAGAATATTCCATAAAGCTATTCCAACATTTCATTTCCTGGAATAAAAAAGACTCTAAGAAGGATGCTTATGTCCTAGAGGATGTTTGGAAATTGAAGATATTAAGCATGTGGCGGTGAGTTGTGATAAACTCATTCAAACTAAAAAAAAATTTAATCAATGGGACTTTCACATTCCCTTTTTTAATACTTATGTTGAGTTAATTTCTTGGATGGAGTTCAATGCTACCAAGAAAACATTTATAACAAATGTTTATTGTAATTTGGTATTTCTTTGTTGGAAGTATAGAAATAGACTGATTCATGAAGGAATGGAGGATAGCAATTCAATCATTGCATCTAATGCTCTTATTATGACTTCAATTTCTATTTCCAATAGAAATAAATCGGGCCTATGGGATGTTAATCAACCATATAGGTTGTTTAAAAATTCTTGGCATCCTCCACCACCCGATTGGATAAAAATTTATGTTGATGCTTCATTGTTGCCTTCCTATAATGCTGGAATTGGAGCTGTTGGCCGTGATCATCAAGGAAGGTTTCTTTTAAGTATCAAAGGACTTCATTGGGATATTGCTCGACTTGAATTAGAGGCCATTTTTTCTCTTCATGGTATTATCAAGGATTGGACTTCTCAATACAAAGGGATTATCATTGAAGGAGATTATGAAAATGTGATTAAAAGTATTCAAAGCAATATCAACAATAATCAATAACCGAAGATTGATATAAGGTTCTCTTCCTTTATTAAAGAGTTTAATTTTGTTATTTTCAAACATGTTAGTAGAGAAAGCAATAAGTTAGTGGATATGTGTGCTAACTATGCTCATAATGGTAATTTTGCTTGGGATTATCTTAGTATGGATCATATTCCTCCTCCTTTTTTTCTATTATTAAAGGAGGAGTGTGATGCTACTAGATTGTATTAGCTTCATTCTTTTTTAATGCAATTGCTTGATGCATTTTAAAAAAAAAGTTTTTTAGCATCATATAGTAATTCAAAGAATTTTTTGGATTTTTCTTATGGGGGCACTTCCACCCTAGCCCTAAAATATGGACTTGCTACATCAAAAATAAGTTCTTCATATGGTCTACTCATTTGATCTTCATCTACTGTTTCAAAAGCTGTACATGAGTCGGCATGAGTACCTCTGTGTTGCTCATACTTTCCATGTGAGGTCCAAATCCATTAGTCTAGAACAAATCCCCTATGATATAAATCAACCATTACATCATTTGGATTAAGGAATGCTTGATTTTTTTGCATCGAACATGGACATATAAACATGTCATCAAACTTAAATGATGGTAGTTGAGATGCAACTTGAATAAAAGCCTCAACTCCCCGTATAAATTCATTTATCAATCCTCTTCAACCAAGTAACAATATGTTATACATCTAATATCTCTCTTCTTGGATAGTAGTTTGGATGTTAAAGTAAACTTTCCCTATAATATAGTTGTGAAATGAATTATTAGAAAAGATGTACCTTGAATCTTATTTAAATCTAATAAAGAAACATCATTTCTAATATTTTTTAGCCAAGTCTTCTTAATTCTATATCTACCTTTCTTAATATAAATAAAATCTTATACCTCTACTTTCCTAATTGAATCATCAGAAGGCTCTAGTTTTAATAAAGCATGCAATGTCTCATAGCCATCATATATAATTTTCATTTAAGTTTGAGGAGAACATTTCTTAAGGCTCAAGAAAGATAAGGAAAGTCTATAGTGCCTCTTAGCACCTACCAAACATGCTTTATTACCTAGGCAATCAATGGAGTACATCTTTCTTTGCAATTACATGCTCTTTTTCAACAACTATAATTAGAAAGCTAGATTAAAATTGGACAAAAATGATGGACCTCCACTTCTCTATATGGAAGATAATTTTTTCTCAAACTATATTTTTATCAATACTTAAACTTTAACTCTCTTTCTAGTCTTATCAACAAGAATAATATCATAAGCAAAAAACAAAAGAAATAATATCATACCATGACTAAAGTAAAATGATACGGGCTTAAGGTTTTCTAAAAATTCAAGTTTACCTTCAACTCCCTCCCAAAACTTATCAAAAAGAAGTTTATCAACAACAAAATTAAAAAATTAAGATACTCCTCTTACAAATGTCAACCCAAAACATCTATGACTAAAGGAAAAAAATCTACAAGCATTGGTGGAAGATCACCTTTGTGGAGTTCGTAGGCTGGAGAGAGGGTGTCGGCAGCCGCAGTCCTACGGATGCAGGTCGGAGGGTAGGGTGAGAGTAGCGTATGAAAAAAATTCAATAATGCAAAGAAATGAGGAGGAAAGGTTGGGGTAAGGGTAACCAATTTTAGGTCAACTTTCAGAGTTTTTTCAGCTTTTTATGCCGCCAAAAAACAACAACTTAACACCTATGGCCAAACCACCAGTAATACTCGATGCCTAAAAAAATTTGTGGAATATATGGCTGTCAATTTATCACTAGAATTTCTAGCTATGTATTATTAAAAATCATCGGTTAAACCATCCATTAAAATTGGCTGTCTAATTATCGGTTTAATGGTCAGAATTACTAGCAGTCAACTGGCTACTAGTAAATAAAAAATTTCCTGTAGTAAGAAGGAAATAGGTTCATTATTTAGTGGTGCCAATAATAACCCCTTATTTTTGCATCAGCTTTCAAATTCTTCATGGATAATATATAGGTATCCTTGTAGGAATTATCTTTCTAGATTCAATGAGCTCGATAAGCCAGTTAAAATTTTCTTCTTGACATTCTCGAGATTTGTAGAACAAATTTTTTGGTAATATTTTTTACTTAAATGAGGCTTATAAACCATTTAGAACTCATTAACATTATGTACCTAATAAGGTATGGTTTCTTTGAAATGTTTTAGTGAAAGAGGAAAGAACATAAACATGATTTTTTAGATTGACATGCTACCTATTCTTCTTGAGAAGACACATCACATAGGTAGACCCATAGTTATAATATGAATCTCAGCATTCCACCTTCTTTTTCCCCTTAAATATAGACTAACAGATCTTTTTAGATTTGCTGGGGATGATGTAATCCTCCTATGTATCACTCCACGAGTGAGGCACAATTTGGCTTGGTTTAGGTACAAGGATAGGTTTAGGGAGTGTCGGCATTGCCTTATTTATCCCCACTTATTTCTTCTCATCTTCTTGTTTCGGAAACTTTAAAGCTTTTGAGTTTATTTCCTTTGCTTCAAGTGAGCGTGATGGATTTGGCTTTTTTAGAGTGAAGTACTTCACATCATCATATATTTTCTCTTTATGGACTGCAATGCATTGGATGTCATCTGAGACCCAAAACCCCTCTCTGTCTTGAGGTACATCATCAACTAGTGTAGTGTTAATGAGATAATATAAAATTCATGGAACTAGGGGTATCCTAGAAGTACCTTAAATGAGGTGTCTGTATTAATCACATAAAATTTAAACTCTGTGTAAAGTTCTTATAATATGAACAAAACTTTGAATGATCTTATAATTTTCTATCCCTTCTCATTAAAAACATGCACTATCACTTTATCTTGCCTAGGATGCTATAATCAAGAATTAATGATCTCGGTATTTTTAAGCTCATAAGATTTATGGAGGATATGAGATAAAAAAATGTCTTACTGATTATGATGGCATCACTCTTTGTAGTAACATGCGCAGGGTGATTATTATCTATCATCCCAAGAATCAGATGATCTTCAGTAAAAGTGATGATTGGTTCGTCTAAGCCTATAGTACTTCAGTCAAGAAATAATCATCAAATATATGATTAATATCTTTCAAGATTTTCAAGAGTCTAAAGAAAAGTTTTTCTAAGATCTTTAAACCTAGAGAAGGCTTCATATATATTAGGTTATGCTGGAATTATTCTCAAATGGGATAAGATATTATAAACTATTCCTTTATTTATGGCAGAGTTCTTCTTGGGATCTTTATGAATAATTTCTTCATTAATTATTATCACTTTTCCCTTATCTTTATTGGACACCCTTTTCTTTAGTAGAGATAATAGTACTTTTCCACTTTTTAACTATACTTGGGCAACTTCTTCTAATTCAGATTCACCTGGTGAAAATTCTCCTTCTGAATTAGCCTCTATTGCCTTTGAAGATTCATTTTTAGATTTAGAATCATCACCCAACTTTACAAGCTCCATCTGTTATGCTATATAAGGCTTTGAATCATCCCAAAATTGGAAATATAAATCTTCCTCTAAACTATAGTTCATTGGTGACATCATTAGACAGAGCTCAAAAGGCACTTTTTCAACATATTCTTCTTTTAATGATCTATCTGATGTCACATAAATGAACTGACACATCTCTCAAGGAAATTAGACTTCATTTGCTTCTTCTACTTCAACTATTGTAATAAATTGCATAAAGTCATTGATCTTAGTATGACATCTTATAATTTTGATAGTAATCATCCAAAATGTCAATAGCCTTTGAAGTTGCTATCTTCTTTTACCAGTTTGATTCTTCTCTTGGAGGATTTTGATTATTCCTAACAAGACTTTAACTAGCTAGCTTTGCTAGGGTGTTGTTTGAAAGTGGATGCATGTGCGACAAGAAACCCTTTTATGTCTAGCATAGGATTTAATAGAAGTCTTCCATGGTCTCCCATTGCTCCTCTTGAGCTAGTTCTTTTTATATTCTTCCTTTTGTTGAGGGTATGGAATAGGACATAAACATTCAGGTTGATTCATTTTTTGTAAGAACTAAAACATTATCTAACAATGTGAATTCTCGCTTTTTATATTTTCTTTCTAGCTAATCCTTTATGAAGTGGAAATTTTCAATCGGATGGATAATTACATGATGATATGGTAAATATTTTGACTTGCCAAGATGATCAAATTCTGTGGGCTTCTTGCATTCTCGCAATTTTAGACCCTCTCTGAGTGCTTTTTGAAACATCTTGGTGATACTTTCCTCTTGAATGGATACTCTTTATTCACATTCCCTTTAAGGGATGGGATTGTCCGATCACTAGATCCCATTATTTTTAAAGAATGTTCTCCTCCATCGAAAAAAAATTGAGGCTTTTTATTTTCACTATTTGCTAGATTTTGCTAGAGATTAGAGTTGGCTAACTGTTTTCCCCTATCTTCTCCATAAAAAGTTTATTTTCTCTTATCGACATTATTTTCCACTTGCTTTCACTTATCAGTCCTGTAAGAGAATGTGGAGAGGGCTTCAACCTTATTGGGGTCTAGAGCTTTAGCCTTCTTAAATTTGTAACAGTGGCTTATAGTTTTTTACCGTTTAACATTTTAATTTTGCCACACTATCCAACAAATATTGAATGGTGGTAATAGAAGCATGTAAAAGAATGATTGCATCTTATCATCATTATTTCCCATTAATAATTGAATGATATAATCCTCTTCAAACTATTGTTTATATTTTATACTTAGATTATGCTAGAGGGATTTATATTTGGTTAATAACTAATTTCTTTTCCATTTCTCCAAGGCAAGGTCAGTAATGGTAGTTTTCTCTGTTGCACTTGGGAACCTCTTCAAAAATAGCGTCTCAAATTCTATGAATGTCTTTATATAATCATTTCATAATTTAATCTACCATTTAAAAGTAATCAAAGTTAAATTATTGATGAATTATTGGAAGAGCAATGCATCGATGCCTTCTGTATTTCTATTAGTGGTTTTGAATTGTGTTAGGTGCAACTTTGGATTATTATTGACACTAGAGGTATTGAATTTTTGGATAGAATTCACCTTTGGATATGACACTTGATCATATTCTATTGAATTTGGGTGACCTTTACATAAAACCTTCTCCACCTAATGAATAGCTACAACAGCCTTGATTGCCTTATTAATTATACCCTCTAAGTTCGCAACTATTATACGTGAAAGTTCGTTAGGGATGTTAAGCCCTATGAAATTAGTCCCAAGCTAACCAAGAGGGGGGGTGAATTGATATTTTAAAAACTCTTTTCACAAAGAATAAAAATCACAAACCAAAATCACCACAAAAAGTAAATGCGGAATTTAAAAGCTTGGAAGCAAGAAAAGGAACACAGAAATTTATAGTAGTTCGGTCGACTCGACCTACGTCCACTCCTTGGAGGCACCCTCCAAGTATTTCACTACAAAACGTGACTCTCCTTTAGCCCCCACGGCTAGGCGGAGAAGCCCTCACAATAAACTCCTTTTTGCCTCCCCGATATGGCAGAGAACCTTCCTCCTTTTGCTTCCTCCTGAAGCTGGCAGAGAACCAAAAACCAAAAGTAAACTCCTTACCTCTACCGACCCTTCCACGGACGAGAAACTCTAGACGAAGATGAAGCAGAGCGATCCTTGAAGCAACCCTTATGAATCCCATCACAAGCTCCCCCTTACAAGATCCTCTCTCTCTCCTCTCTCTCTTTCTCTCCTCAAGGTCTTCTCAGGTCAAGGCAGCAGCCAAAAGTCTTGAAAAATGTTGAACAAGAGCTCTTAAATAGAAGAGCTTCAAAGGAGCTCATTAATTGCAAGTTGCCGATAATATCGTCCAGGCCGATATGGACATCGGCCTAGCCGATCAGTACAAATCAATGAAGATCGGCCAGAGCATAGCCCTGGATGCAAAGCTGGATGATTGAAATATGGCTTGATCGTCCAGGCTGATCTCACGATCGTCCTGGCCGATCAGTTCAAATCAGAGGAAAATCGTCCTGACAATAGCCCTGGATACGGGCTGGCCGATACTGATCATCCTGAAGTAACTTAAGGTTTTTGACTGGATCATCCTGGCCGATCCTGCGATCGGCCCGGACGATATGATCGTATCAATCATCCTTAATTACTCCCTTGATTTCCTGAACAATTATGACATAATTTGTGAATATCGGCCAGGCCGATCCTATGATCGTCCTGGCCGATAATTTAAAAATACAGTATACCATAATTGACTATGGTGGCTACTTCTTTCTATTTTGAGCTTATCGTCCTGGCCGATACAAGTATCGTCCAGGACGATCTGTTAATGTCGGCTGCGTTAAATAAGAATCCTTAATTAGACTTTCTATTTTAAGCTGATCGTCCAGGCCGATTCGAAAATCTTCCTGGCCGATATGAGTAAAAACAGAAATTCTAAGTCTCTCAAGTGTGTGTGTGAAGTGTTACATAGCATCAGTCTCTTTGACTATCACAAGTAGACTCAAAAAGGTGAAAATCAAACGTATAGACTAACTCAACCCTAAACCTACGCAATCCTGAACTTGGCTCCTTCTTGATCGTCCGATCTTTGATTCCTGAAAAGTTAGAAGCAACAAGCAGTCCAAGAGAAACAGTGTTTGTCAATCATCAAAACATAAGCTATGAAAAATAGATTTGCAACAATCTCCCCCTTTTTGATGATGGCAAACACAAGTAGGAAAAAAAATTAAAAAAAAAAAAAAAAAAAAACAGGTTCATTAGAAAATCAAAGTTACAACAGCTTTTTCCTACCACACCCTACCTACTCCCCCTTTTGTCATCACAAAAAGAGGGTCCATAAACAACAGAAAAACATTACAAAAGACTAACAAGCAAACTACAAGAAGATAATAAACAAACAACACAAAGCACAGACTAAAAGAACGAGGGATCCTGATCATTAGATGGAGGTGGTGGAGGTGGCTGCTGAAAGTAACCGGCAAGTGTGGTAAACTGAGCATTGAACCAGGCGATGTCCTGGTCATGCTGCTGCTGCTGGTGAGTAAGGAAACAGTCAAATCGGGATAAATCCTCAGCGCGGTGATGCTCGTAACGGGCGATGTCCTCAGAGTGTTGCTGCTCCTATGCAGCAACATAGGCATCAAACCGGGTCTCCCATCTATCAAATCTCTCAATCACCTGATCAACCGGTGAGTGCTGGTGGAGAGGAACAGGGTCAGGAAAGGGAGCTGGAGCGGGAGCCTCCTCCTCTCTAGCCCCCCGAGGTTCCTCAGGATGGAGACGAGTACTGTGAAGGGTGCTGAAGGAATTGTTTGAGTAGAAGGGAGTTGGGAGGTTTGGTGGAATAGGATACTGAAGTTGGTATTTGGTTTCAAGGACATAGGCTATGATGTGTCCTAAAACTAGATTTGGTTTCCTTTTGTGGCCTGGATCGCGAATTGTGGTTAGGTGATCAATGTATCGAAAAATTAGGTCTGCAGTGTTGAATTCCCTATGAGCCATGATGTAGAAGGTAGTGAGGGAGAGTAGAGGGGTGATGTGGACTCGGTCGCCGGCTTTTGGAATGACGGAGGTGCGAAGGACATGTTGGATTGTCCTAGCATCTCTGACTAAAGATCTAGTCTCTCCAACATGGTAAGGTACATTGGTCTGGCGAAGAAAGTGATTCGCTGTGGACCAGTCAAGATCAGGGTCAGAGGCGATTATGTGCAGCTTATCCCCGGTGGTGGATAGCTGTAAAAGATCAACACAATCCTGATATGTGATTTTGACAGGGCGTCGATTCACATAGGAGGTCAGGGCTGTGAAGGTTGGGTTGATGCAAAGGTTTGCGAAAAACTCTCGAAGAAACTCTGAATTAAAAGGGAAGGCAAGAGACAGAATGAAGCAGAGGGATGTGTGAGCAAAAAGATCCATTACCGGGTAAGAGATGTGGACAGGATTGATGATTCTGGAGACAGTAATTCCACACTCTTTATAACGATGATAGGCGGCTTCATCTTCTGCTTCCCGAAAATGAGGGTCAATCCTTGCCCTCGAGGAACTCCCAGAAGTCTGTCGGACGCGTTTCCCACCAGCCATTGAGAGCACTAAGCAAAATCACACGAGGAGAAAGGATTGGAAGTGAAAAAACCATGGCTGGAACGGTCTGAATTTAAAGAAAAGGCCATATCATCCTGGACGATCGCAGAATCGTCCCAGCCGATATGGTTCAGTAATTACGTACAGGCTGATTGGTCAAAAAGGCGGTCCAACCGTCCGGGCCGATCAGATATCAGTCAGGCCGATTAGACACAGGCGATCGGCCCGAGGAGTCAGTCTGGACGACCGTTGAAAAAGCAGATCGTCCAGGCCGATTTCGTGTATCGTCCAGGACGATGCATAATAATTGATCGTACCGGCCAAAGTTAAAACGTTTAAATGCTTGCCACGTGTATCGTCCAGGACGAACAGTGGATCGGCCCGGCCAATTGTCCAATAATGGATCGTCTGGGGCCGAATTTAAAGATCAAAACGTGCTGACACGTGGATCGTACGGGACAATCCAGTGTATCGGCTAGGACGATGCACATAAAATGCATCGACCAGACAAATATACTATCGGCCAGGACTATCATCATGAGTTCGATCAAATCGGCCAGGACGATATAAGATCGTCCAGGACGATGAGTAATATTAAGCACAGAAAAGTTCAGCAGATGGATTTTTGAAGAAAATTTGTCACATCGTCCAAGACGATAAAATGATCGGCCAGGCCGATGTGACTTGAAATTGAAATCAAGAGAAGAATGGTGATAATCAAGACCCTCAAAAATAAAACAAAAAGAGAAACAGTCAAAACACAGAAAAATAAAACACAACGAAAACCAAACAACGAATATTTTTGGATTTTAATTTTTCTAATTTTTTTGTTTTATGGAGGCATCATATGAGAATTCTTTTCAAAAATTAAACTTTTAAAGTTCCAAAAGATCAAGAAGTTTAACATAACCCAATCAGAAGAAGGTAGAAAAAATCTGATTATGTTAACCCTAGATCGGACATCCTTCAGTGTACAAAATTCTTTTGGAAAACAGTGGCCTAACTCGGAATAACAAAAAGGATAAGAAGATCCATTAAAGACTTGTTTACAACTAAAATATCTCATAAATAATAAACTAAAGTAATTTTTCTCAATCATGAAAATTAAAATCAAGTCTTTGAAAGTTTCACATAATCAATAAGTTTTCTAAGTTTTAAGAGTTTTACCAAAGAGAGGATAGCTTGCATTTAGTGGGCTCATTTTATGCCTCTTGTCACTTTGATTGGCTCTTTGAGCATCTTTTGATTTTTTGATACACTTTTGTGTATATAGCTTTCTTTCAATTTGACTTCATTGGCCTCTTTCCTTTTTAACTCTTGCAAGCTAAAAACTCTTTAATATACCCTTAAAGAAAAAGACTTAGTTGTGAGTATATCCTCCAAATATTAGAGAATAGGAGCTCTCTCTCTAACATAGGGAAGAACAATCCACAAAACAAAATCAAAATCATGTGATAAATGCAATGACAAGATTTCAAAAGCTTGAATGATATCTAAGAATTTTGGCTATTATGCATAAGATAATTTAATGTAGCAAGATAAGAAAAATATCTTAGATGAAAAGCCATTGGTTAAACTAAGTTTAGACTTTTATTTTAGAGAAGAAAATCATGCCACTAAACAAAGTCAGAAGAAGGGAAAACATCAACAACTTTACTTCCTTTAACCAATTTAGAAAAGCTAAACCCTATCTCCAAAACTCCAAAATTTAAAAGCTTGAAAAGTTTCATCATATGGAAGGCCAAATTTTAAAGAACAATGTGAAAAACAAACCACATAAAATAAAATAATAAAGCAAACTAAAAAATAACACAAAGTGAGCACAAAGACTAGCACAAAAATAAAGTAAAAGACACACAAAAACTAAAGATTTTAAGCACGTGATAAAGCAGCGAATTTAAGCAATTTTGAGCTGCGAGCCTCCTTATTTCTAGTTATCTTGTGCTCCCACGAGGTCTTTGGTGAGAGCAACCCTGCAAAACTCAACAACAGTCAGATTTAGGAACCCAAACAGGTTTGGGCTCCTTCTTAGGAAACGTAGAGTGCAATGCAGATGTGGTATGCTTTGAATCATGCATCTTAGGTCTCCACATCCAATGTGTACTACGATGAACTGTGCAAGTGTGTGAGATGTGTCCTAGCATGCCACAAGAAAAACATTGAACTCCAGGAAAAGATTTTCTTAAATGGTTTGGGTAAAAATGCCTCTTCCTAGGTTCTGGCTTTTGATTAGTAGTTGGTGTCATCCTAGCTTTCTTACATGTTTCCAAATAATTTTGAATCCTCAAGTTGGTTCTTTTTAAGGCATCATTGTCAATCCTCAAATTTTTCTCAATCTCTTTAGATTTTTTAAGATCATCCTTAAGTGAGGTGTGTGAAGCTTTCAATGCATTATGTTCATCAATTAACTCCAAATATTTCTTGTTTAACTCATCAAATTCATCAAGAAGAGCCATGTGATTTGAATCAATCGTTGCATGATCTTTGAGAAAAACTTCATGCTCTTTTTGTAGATTTGAATGTTCTAATTTTAGGTTAGCATGAGTTTTCTTAAGTTTTTTGTATGATGCATGGATTTTTTCACAAATTTCAAACAATTCATCATAGGTTGGTTTACATACCTCTTCCTCATCACTTTAATTTTCTCCCATGAAACACAAGTTTGTAGTCTCTTCCTCTGGTTCAATTTCAGAGGAATCAGTACCAGATTCTACCCAAAAACCTCTTTGGATTTTCTTTTTCTCCTTCCAAGACTTAGCTTTCTCCTCACCTTTTTCCTTTTCTTTGCTTGAATGATCTTGAAGTGTAGGACAATCGTCTCTCACATGTCCAGGCTTCCTACATTCAAAACAAACAACATCAGAAGATCCTCTAACATGTTTGTGATCCTTACCTTTTCTCCAACGTTGATGATGCTTTTGTTTCTTCCTTAGAAAGCTTTTGAATTGCCTTGTGATGAAGGCAATTTCATCGCTTTTAGACCCGGAATATTCAGAATCCGATTTGTGAGCCTTCAATGCAATTGTTTTCTCTTTTTTCTTCTCACCTGCATCCACAATTCTTTGATTCACCCCTTGCTCGTAAGCAATGAGTGAGCCAAGTAAATTATCAATAGAATAGGTGTTCAAATCTTTAGATTCAGTGATGGCAGTAATTTTTGCATCATAAGACGAAGGCAAGCATCTCAAGATCTTGTTAACTTTTTCATGGTTCGAAAGTTATTTTCCTAGTGCATGCAATGAAGTAACAATCTGAGTAAACCTAGTGTACATGTCAGAAATTGATTCATGAGGTTTCATACGAAAACGTTCGTAGTCATGCAAGAGAATGTTTAAACGGGATTGTTTAACTTCATTAGTACCTTCATAAGTGATGCATAATTTATCCCAAATTTCTTTACCAGTTTTGCAAGTTGAAACACGCATGTAATCCTCAGATTTTAAAGCACATAAAAAATAGTTCAAACATTTTGCATTTATATGAGCTAAATCACGTTCATCAAAAGTCCATTCAGTGAAAGCAACTTCAGTTTTAACACCATTAATTTCACGAGAAGGTGGAGAATAACCTTCTTGAATAAGCATCCACATGCGATAATCAGTAGATTGTAAAAATGTTGACATGCAAGTTTTCTAAAAATCAAAAGGTAGGTTATCGAACAGAGGAGGTCGGGTAATAGAATACCCTTTCGTAGTGTCGCGATTCCCAAAGTTAGCCATGGATCAAATTCAAAAAGTTTTCAAACTTTAATTTTCGAATCCCGCTCTGATACCACTTGAAAGTTCGTTAGGGATGTTAAGCCCTATGAACTTAGTCCCAAGCTAACCAAGAGGGGGGGGGGGGGGGGGTGAATTGGTATTTTAAAAACTCTTTTCACAAAGAATAAAAATCACAAACCAAAATCACCACAAAAAGTAAATGCGGAATTTAAAAGCGCGGAAGCAAGAAAAGGAACATAGAAATTTATAGTGGTTCGGTCGACTCGACCTACGTCCACTCCTTGGAGGCACCCTCCAAGTATTGCACGACAAAATATGACTCTCCTTTAGCCCCCACGGCTAGGCGGAGAAGCCCTCACAAGAACCTCCTTTTTGCCACCCCGGCAAGGCAGAGAACCTTCCTCCTTTTGCTTCCTCCTGAAGCTGGCAGAGAACCAAAAACCAAAAGCAAACTCCTTACCTCTACCGACCCTTCCACGGACGAGAAACTCTAGACGAAGACGAAGCAGAGAGATCCTTGAAGCAACCCTTGTGAATCCCCACACAAGCTCCCCCTCACAAGATCCTCTCTCTCTCCTCTCTCTCTTTCTCTCTTCAAGGTCTTCTCAGGTCAAGGTAGCAGCCAAAGTTCTTGAAAAATGTTAAACAAGAGCTCTTAAATAGAAGAGCTTCAAAGGAGCTCATTAATTGCAAGTTGCCGACAATATCGTCCAGGCCGATATGGACATCGGCCTGGCCGATCAGTACAAATCAATGAAGATCGGCCAGAGCATAGCCTGGATGCAAAGCTGGACGATTGAAAATTGGCTTGATCGTCCAAACCGATCTCATGATCGTCCTGGCCGATCAATTCAAATCAGAGGAAAATCGTCCTGACAATAGCCCTGGATACGGGCTGGCCGATACTGATCGTCCTGAAGTAACTTAAGGTTTTTGACTGGATCGTCCTGGCCGATCATGCGATCGGCTCGGACGATATGATCGTATCAATCATCCTTAATTACTCCCTTGATTTCCTGAACAATTATGGCATAATTTGTGAATATCGGCCAGGCCGATCCTATGATCGTCCTGGCCGATAATACAGTATATCATAATTGACTATGGCGGCTACTTCTTTCTATTTTGAGCTTATCGTCCTGGCCGATACAAGTATCGTCCAGGACGATCTGTTAATGTCGGCTGCCTTAAATAAGAATCCTTAATTAGACTTTCTATTTTAAGCTGATCGTCCAGGCTGATCCGAAAATCGTCCTGGCCGATATGAGTAAAAACAAAAATTCTAAGTCTCTCAAGTGTGTGTGTGATGGGTTACATAGCATCAGTCTCTTTGACTATCACAAGTAGACTCAAAAAGGTGAAAATCAAACGTACAGACTGACTCAACCCTAAACTTACGCAATCCTGAACTTGGCTCCTTCTTAATCGTCCGATCTTCGATTCCTGAAAAGTTAGAAGCAACAAGCAATCCAAGAGAAACAGTGTTTGTCAATCATCAAAATATAAGCCATGAAAAATAGATTTGCAACAATAAGCTCAGAGGTTCTCTCGAAAATCTATGGAGTGTTGTACGGGAATGCTAGGTTGCTACTATGAAGATTTAGTATGAGTTGAGGGATCAAGTAGTAGGTAGCAGGAGATATTGTTATATATAAAGATCGAATAAAAGTAGATAGAGAGTTATGTTTATTAAATAAGAATGTTGATTGAGATTGGATGGGTCAGGTAGGTGTAGGAGAGAACAATTTAGGATTGGAGGGATTAGGGCTGAGGAAGGTTGAATGGAGCTGCGGTCTTCGATTCCATGCGCTCTAGGAGATGGAGGTAGATACGGAAAGTGGAGATCTAAGAAGAGAATTGCTCAGCATACTTAAGTGACGAGGTCTTAATAAAGTGAATTAATGGGCTCAACTTGTATAGACAAATAGATGTGGTTTGAGGGGAATTCAACTACTTGAACATCTATATGAAGTTTGATCAAAAGTAGAGATCCGCTCGGGTGAGTGTATCGTGTGAGGAGGAAGAGAGTCGAAGCAAGCAGCTGACGGGATCAAAGTAGGTGGAATCGGTAGCTCATTTGGGAGATATTTAACAAAGTATGAAGGATTTCATCATTGGAAGAAGTGGAATATATAGGTAGTTCCATTTTTTTTATCAACGAGAGTGAAGCTTGAGCAAGGTGAGTCGCAAGATTTATGGGAGGAGATGCGAATGTTGCTGCGATTTTGTGGATTCAATCAAAGTTGGGGCTGGACATTTGAGGCTGGTTTAAATTGAGTTCATTTTGATTTTTTTATATTTAATAGTAATAATACTAATAATAATTATTATTAATATTATAATAATAATAATAATTATTATTATTATTATTGTTGCGGGTTAGAAAATATGCGGCGATAGAGATTTAATTCTACGTCTTAGCATTGTACGGATAACTAGCTCACACACAGAGAAAGCAAGATTTTTCATGTGAAAAACCCTTAGAAAGGGAAAAAACCACGGGGCCTAGCCCAGTTGGAAAATAACTCCACTAGAATTTGAGTCGGTTACAAAGGACTGAATCACCTCCAAGGGCGGTCAGATTACAACTAGTGACTGCTCGATGGAGTCAGGTATTAGACCCGATGTCACTGGGAAGTTCGGGTGTTGATAATATGGCCTTGAACAGAACGTCGGGTCTTCAACTGGACCTCGGGTCTGAACGTCGGGGGTTAAGCAGGACGTCGGGTCTTCAACAAGATGTCGGGTCTGAATGTCAGGCCTTAAGCAAGATGTCAGGTCTGAATGTCAGGCCTTAAGGCGGTGGTCCGGCGAGTTCCCAGCGGTGGTCCGGCGATGCTCCTACGGTGGTCCAGTGGTGCTCCTGCGGTGGTCCGTCGGTGGTCCGACGACTGTCGAGGAGGAGCTTCTTCCTTCTCTTCTCTTCTTCTCTTTCTTGCTTGAGTTCCCTCTTGTGAAAAATGAGGGCTCTATTTATATATTTTCTGGAGTGGCATGGCCCGTGAATAGGCGTGAGATCAGGGGCGAATAGGGCGTGGTTGAATGGACGGCTGATATTGAATCCTACAATCGTGCACAGTTCGTTGAACATTTGAGGGCATTAGTGATGTCAGAATTCAGTGATCTTGGGCTCGTTGGATTCGCCTCATCGAGCCGTTCGATTCGTGTATAAGATCATCAAAATCAAAGTCCGTTTGGTAACTCAAATTGTGGTTTGAACCTTCCAACATTACTTCGGGTATATGATTTGGGCCCATTTGGGCTCGGATTGGGTCGAACTTGGTGTCGTTGGGTTTGTATTTTTGAGATGCTCAGTTTGACTATAAGTTTGCTGAAATTGAAATTGAGATGATCTCTGAATTAATTTTAGAAGTTTCCAACTCAAATTTTGCCTCGAGATTTGTGCCCGATCAAGATAATTTTTTAACGATGTATCAATTATTATTATTATAAATAATAGAGAAAAATGAGTGGGAATCTCATTTTCACTTTGATTTGCATGCCATCATCTTGTTATGCATGCCCTCACCTCATTTTGGGTATTAACTTCATCATTTTTGGTGAATTTACTTGGGAGAGTTTCATTGGATGAAATTATAGTCATCTTTAGGTTACTTCGATGTTCTGAATGCAACAAAGAAGTCCATTTTGCTCTCAGACACCATTTCAGTAGTGTTGCGGTTAATTTGGGGTATCAGTTGTCGATTTTGATATTTCTTGCTCAATTGGACTGTGAGGGACTCTCTCATAGGAAAATTTGACTCTTTGATTGCAACAACATAGTTTGTTTGGCAATCAAAGCTCATTTGACAACTTAAGTGAAGCGTTGTGCTCATGGGTCATCACTTATATCACCAAGTTTGCCACTGTTTGCGCCCATTTAAATATATGGTTCAACAATGTGAGTTTATAGAGAAAACATCTGAGTGGAGGGAAAAATATATAAAAATATTTTTACTGGATAGCATCTTAGTGCCACCATATAGCGTCGTAGTGTTGCATGTCAAGTTTAAAATTAATATAGAATCGTCTGTCGACATCGCAGCTGGCATTTTCAGTGCCACTATGCTCTAAACCAAATTGTTTTAGTGGTTTAAAGGTGTTTCATGACTGTGCTATTGTTTAAAAGTTTGTGAAGGTTGTTAAACTTTTATGAACTATCCCGAGGCTAATCAAGAGGGGTGTGAATTTGATATTTAAAAATTCTTTAGGGAAAAAGAAATCATTTAAAAACCTTTTACACTGACATAAGAGAATATACGAAGTGGATGTAAATTTAATAAAATTTTACAATAATGAAATAAATCAGATTTTTCAACCACAAATATAATTACATAAAAAATAAACTGAAGAAAATAATTATTGACCTCATTTTTGTATGAGGTCACTAAGACCCTTCCAGAAGCCAGATTTAATCCTTGACCCTAGGATCCACTCTAGACCTTAGGATCCTTCTTGATCTAAGACCTTAGAGCCTATTCTAGAGCCTAGGATTCCCTTAAATCCTAGATCTTAGAATTTTTCTAGATCTTAGGATCACTCCAACTTCAAATCAACCTCCACCTTTGATCAACCTCAATTTTAAATCAATTCCTATATTTAATCCACTCCAATTTCAATTTGATTCCTACCTGTGATCAATTTGAATCTCAAACTCCATCCAATTCAAGTCCAAATTAATTCAAACTTCAAATCAAATCCAAACCCAGAATTCAGACTCAGATTCAAACTCTAGAGGCCCTGTCCTAAACACCCTTTTCAGAGATTTTTCAAACATTTCAAAACCCAGTCAAGTGACCTCTGATTCAGAGTCTATCACTTGCAAAGTGATAAGACATGTCTCTAGAGGATACCCTCCAACTTTGAGCTCATTCTGAGGTCTCTAACCCCAGAATCTGAATTAAAATTTAAAGGCTGTAAAACCTTTAAATATTTACAGCCTATGCCACTGAGCCTAACCCCTTTGAGATCTTGACCTTGGAACCCTTGTCAAAGCCTCCAATCACTTCCAGACCCTTGATTTTAACCCATTGAGCAGTAAACTGCATTTTTTAGACCCATTTTTGACCATAGTTGACCAATACGTCATAATTGACCAAAATACCCCTATGGGGCTCAAATGGGGATTTCAAACCAAATGAGCTCCAAATGGGATGCAACCACCTCCAACAAATTTCAAATGTCATTTCAAATCTTTTGAACCTATTTCCAACCCTTGAGTCAACCTGGTTGACCAAGTCAACTGGTTTGACCTAAGAGGCCCTTTAAGGGTCCAAATAGGTGTTTTGACCCAAATGACCTCTTTAGGCCAACCAACCACCTCCATTGTTCTTAAAATATCATTTCAAACCTGTTGAGCCCAAACCCAGACCCTGGGTCAACCTGGTTGACCAAGTCAACCCAGGTTGACCAAACAGGCCCTTAGGGGCTCAAATAGGAATTTTGATCAAATTGACCTCCCCATACTTGGGTACCACCTCCAATGATTTTCAAATATCATTTCAAATTTATCCAGCCATGACTCACCCCTTGGGTCAACCTGGTTGACCCAGTCAACATGATTTGACCCAATGGACCCTTATGATTTCAAATGAACCATTTCAACCTGTTTAACCACGTCAATATCTTCAAACCCTTGAAATCATTCTATTCAAAGCCTTGAATATTTCTAAACCCATTTTGAGCTCAACCCAACTTGGTTTGACTAAGTCAACCCTCAATCCTTGGTCAAAATTGTGGTGGCATTTATTCCCATCCTTTCTAGCCTTGACTTTGACCTTTGACCCTTGATTGAACCATTTCAAATATCCCTCTCCCTCCTTAAGTGCCACATCACTAACCTTGACCTGGTTGACTGGTCAAACCAAGTCAACAAAGCCCTAAGTCCCTCCTTGAATTGGTCAAACCTTCTATTTAACTTCAAGGAGTGTGAGATTAGGCATGGAAGATCTCCCATTGGCTGCCCCTACTTCCCCTCATGCCACATCACCAGCCTTGACCTGTTGACTGGTCAACCTGGTCAAACTCAAGCCCAAAACCCTTCTAGAAAGCTTTATCACATGCTAAGCCCCTTTCCCTTGATTTAAGCTACTTAGTGCCCTAAAGCTCCCTAATAGGCTCCCTAACCGAGCTCCACCCCTTGTTTAGCCATAAGTGGCAATGTCTCCTCTCACTCATCCCAAGTCCACCCAATAGAAGCAAGGCTTGTCCAGCCCTTTCCGCAGCCTTCCAGCTTTCCCAGGGACAGGTGGCATCATCTGGAGAGTCCAGGAGTCGATCCCAGCCATCCAATCCAGCCCAGGCCGCTTGAATAGGGAAAAAGGGAATTTTTGAGCCCATTGATCAAAGCAGCTTCTCTCACTAACCCTAGCCTCCCAGAGCGAGTTCTCAATTCGTTTTGGATCTCCAGAGCTTCCTCTACATCCCCACTACAAAATCCAAGTGGTTGCACGTCACCGGCGGCGAGTTCTCCGGCGAGCCCACCACCTAGACCGTCCCAAGCCTATAGCAGTCGACCCATACGTGTTCGAGCTCGGATTTCTGCTGGGGATCTTCACTTGGACAGTCTACAAGCTCATCCATCCAGAAATTTCGAAGATCTAACGGTATAACTCCCTAAAACCCTAGATCTAGTTCACATTAGTTAGATCTAAATAGCTTTATGCTTTTAGGGTTTTAGCTAAAACAAATTATTCCCCATTATTTATGTTCATGCCTACCCTTTGTGTTTAAAATTTCAAGTGATTTGGTCCACCCGATCGGAAGAACGAACCAAAAAACGGATCCTAGGGCGTCATTCACAGTTCGCTGCAGATGTACGTTTTCTAGACCGTTGATCACGCGATCAACGGTCTAGATCGTGCCGTTCCGCGCTTAGGTTCGACCGTGTATTCGGTTTAGTGTTCGATCGATCGACCGGCGAAATCAGGGCCGTCCATTCGGAACAGCGGGATCAAATCTCCGCCGTTTGATCTTCTCCTGCTGAGATCAAACCGCGGGATCTGATCTCAGCCGTTAGATCAGACCCGCTATGATCCAACGGCTGCCACGCGCCGCTGACGTGGTTAAGTGAAAACCGCGTGAAGCGGCCCACGGCCGACGTGTGTCCCCGCCGTCACGCGGTTTCGATCCCGCCAATCCGAGCGTGCCGCGTGTCCGACCGCCGCCATTTAATTAAGGAAAATGTGTTTTAATTTGTTTTAATTACAGAAACTTTAAAAAATTATAGTAAATTAAATACACAACCAAAAAATGAGTATAATATATCATTTTCTTCAGTTTTTCATCTAGTTTATTTTAAAAATAAAATCAAACTCTTTTGATTATTATTTTATTAGTAATTTAGAAAATACAGAAATATGTATTTTATTTTTAATTAATTATATATAAATTATTTTTATCTAAAATTTGACATGCATGTTTTGGAGTGCATGCGTGATCTCCAGAAAAATTTTCAATATTATTTGAGTGGATTTTGATGGTATTTAGAATTATTGGAGCATATTAACCCTTTTTTATATTTAATTAAATATTAAGTATTTTAAAAAATACAAGGAAAATCTTTTATTATTTTCAAACTTCCCTGGAGATTAGTGGTCTTTTCAACTCATTAAAAATGTATTCTAATAATATTTCTAATTATTTGATTATATATACATATATATATAAACATATATCTATTCATATATATATATTTTAAAACCTATTTTTTTTTAAAACTATATATATATGTAAATCTTTGAGTGTTTAAGGGGTCACTTGAAATCTTAAATGTAGATTGAGCATATTTGAATAGAAATAAAGGGGATGATTAGTGGATAATCATTCCTTGATTATTCACTAATTCCGTCTTAATTATGTTAATTAGTTAATTGCATGCTTAAGGTGCACACACCACCTAGCCTAGGCTCTCCTAGACCTAAGGACTTGTTTGCTTGCTATTTGTGTATGCATGCCATGTTTGCTCAAAGGGTTAGAGGAACCTTGATTTGAACCCATTCAAAATTAGTGACATCATTAAGGACAAAAATTAAGGATCTTGATTGGAAAACTTGGGAAATTCATTGTGATTAGGATTGACATCCTCTAGACTTGAAATTTAAGTCACTTAAACTTAGTAACATTTTCTGACTTAGAGAAAATCTTCACTGGTTTTAGAAATAATTAAGACCCTTAATTAATTTTCTAAGTCTTAAACCCTTAATTAAGCCTTTAAAACTTCTAAAAAATTGTAATAAATTCATTTTAAATCCAAAAATTACATATAAACCCTCAAACTGACCAGAATCCAGTCCTTAATCCATGATAATTGAAAGCCCCTTGATTTGACAGCAATTTAAACCCTAATTTAATTTTAAGTGAAAATCAATATTTAATTAAGATTAATTAATTAATAATAATTAAAAAATCCCAAAATTTCCCAAACACTTGGGGATCCCTCCTTAGGTCATTTCTGACCTTTGGAGGTGTTTTCAAGAGGTTGGGAATTTGTTTGAAGCAAAATCACAAAAGAGGCCCTCTAATTAAGAAATTCCCAAAATTCATTAAATGCCCAAACTTCGATAATCCATAACTAATTCTAAAAAAATCCAAATTACCCAAACTCACTTGCATTCAACTCATAGTGATGTCTAGTATTTATTAAAAATATTAAATTCCAGAAATTTGCAATATTTCAAAAAGTCAACAAATTGGTCAACTTTAAGTTAAAACTAGTTCAAAACTTCAAACCTTCGTAATAAAATGCAGAAAAATCCGATTTCAACGTACTTACTGTCTAACTGATCGTAGTAAGGTCTAGTATTTTAATAAAATACAAACATTCCAGAATTTGAGCTTAATCAAAAAGTCAATTTTCAACCCTTTAATCAATTCATTAAAATATTCTAAAAAATTCATAAGAGCTCAAATCATTCTAAAACTCAGAGAATTTTGGTTTAATGCTTAAAACATTTAACAAATCCTTTAAAACACAACAACCACCCTAAAGTTGAAGTTTTTTGGCTGGACTACTCCGGGCTGCGGGGCTAAGTGTCCTAAGGAGGCTGGTTCCTCGAGCCTGGTGGCACAACGCCACGAATCAATTAATGGCAAACTTAAGTTAATCAAGCTTTTAAAATAAGCGACCAACTCCCTTTAATATCAATCCACTCTTTTAATTCCAACCAATTTAAATAACTTAATCAACCCTGATTGCTACTGGGTAACCCAGGCCTACGAGGCTATTAGCTTAGCCCCAAGGAAGGTGAAATAAACTTCACGGCCTCGGTGTGAAACAAAGGTAGTAATCAATTAATTTTTAAAATATGTTTAATTAAAATTCTTAATTCATTAATACTTAAATTTTAATCTAAATTCCCTTTTAAGCCTTAACAAACCCAAACTTTTAGACAACTTTAACTAATCACCTACTTTAGGATCTACCCCAGCCACACGACCTTTGTCACACACTTTAGATGATGTGCTAGGACAACCAACTCTAGATCTAGGTTAGGCCGGTGTTTACTTTACTGCTGTGTGCCGGATTTTTTCGTAGTTTTCACTGCATGTTGTGGATGAAATTGCTTTGCTGTGTCTGCTTACTTTTTCTGTACTCTGTGGATGGACTGATGTGTTTGGCGACTAGATTACCCTTAGGTTAGGTACAATCTGGATGTTGACATAGTTTTCTGCAGGTGGCCACGCTCATGCAGGGCAATATAAAAAGGGGGCAAATAAAAAATGCATAAATATTATAAACTCTTTGCACAGGTGCTTCAGCTGCTAAAGCCCCCAAATAAAAAGAGCGTGGCTAGTGTGTTTACTTTCTTTTCTGCTCATATACAACTGCTTGGGAATAACTACTTTTTATATATTAATTGCTTAGGATAACCCTGCAGATGAGTCTAGATTTTTGATTTGATATAAATGTAATTTGTATAATTGTTAAGTGTTGTGAAAGTTAAGTTTGAGTTGGGATACATAGATCCAAAGCTTGGATTCCAAAGAGGAAGGGATACCCCTTTAGGGAACATTCCTTTTCCATTTGGAAATCCAAATTTGGATCATACCTCTTCCTTACCCAAAGAGGAAAGAGTGGCCTTCCCCTTTAGAGGGAAGTGCCCTCTTATCCATTTGGGTAATCTGCTACGAAGATTCCAAGAAGATTGAAGGAAAGGAGTCACAAGAAGAATGAAATTGAAGATTTGAAGATTTGAAGATTGAGAGTATCCCACTCAAGAAAACTTGCGTCATTACTAGGTTTAGAATCCGGGTTGTTGTCAGCGGTGCCCGGCCACTTTACTTTCTGTAATATTCTGGTTTGTAATAAGTATGGCAACTTTGCCTATGGACATTTATTAATTAGTTAAATATTTGATGTAATGATTTGATTGCCTTTAGGATTACTTGTTTTTACTAGTTTTTTGGCGATTGCATGCCGCTCTTTGTTTTCGCCTGGATACGCGAGGCTCGTGAGGGTGTGAAATTTTTATACTCATAATCTTAAAAGTCTAAAATTTTAGTGAGTCTAAATAATGTAGAAAGATAACGAATCTAGGGAATTAGCCGGGGATCGCCCCCGGGGTCGCATGCATATTTTTGCATTACTCTTTCCTTGCTTTAGACCCTTCCCCGCCTGCGGGTAGAGTCCGGATAGTCTGACCTATGAGGACGAGGTGCCGGACCTGGGGAAGTCCAGTCTTCTAAAAAATTATTTTATAAGCCTGTTTTTAAAATTTCAAGCATATTTGATTTGAGGTTGTTAACCAGCATGCATTGCATTAGATACAAATTAAAGAGTCAAAATTTTAATTTCATAGTCCTTAGCATTTTAGCACCCAACATAAGTCAAAGGGGCCAATTAGGAAAATCTCTAGATGTCGGCCCCGCCTCCCCAAAACTTTAATTATAACGTCCCTACAACTCTTTCATAAAAGACCGGATTCATCTATTTTAAATCGATTAGGTGGTTAGCTGGCTCCCCAATCCAGGCCGGGATAAGTTCAGACCTTGCACTGCATTAGTTAGGGTCGGACGACGGTGGTCCAGTGTCCAAAATAGATTTAGGTTTCGGGGCAGATCTTTGATTATAAGACCCCAAACTTCGGGAATATAGTCCCAAATTTCTAATAAAATGCTCAACTCTAATTAAATATCATTTCAAGTCCAAAACATGAAGCCCAACACTTAGATTAAGTTGGGACATTTCCGGATGGTTCTGGAATCTCAAAGTGTCCCCTACTTCTCATCCTTTAACTCCGTTAATAACTGCTCAATTTTGATCCATTCTCTTTTGATTTCCTAATAATTCTATTCATACTTTGATATCACTCCTAGAAATTCTAAACAAAATTTTGCCACTATTTTAATCGAGAGTTTTCGTAGGGGATTTTATTTCCCTACGATGTAATTAACTACGAGGGCTTGCGCTCGTAGGAGATTTAAAACCACACACACCTGATTTTAAAAATTGATTTTTCAAAATTCAATTGGATTTCTTTGGGAAAACTTAAAATACTAGTGATTATTATTATCATATTCAAAGAATTATTATCGAATGATATTTTCTCCCTTCGGGGAGATACATCTTTCTTTGATAAGACTTTAGATGTGAACCTAATGATCACACTTCTTGAATATTGTATTGGATATTCAATTGAAACTCATTTTGACCCTTCGGGGTCATATGAATTTCTCTTTAGCATCCACTCACAATATTCAAGATGGATTTCACAATTCTAAGTCTGAACACCGTTATGAAAGCTTACTTTCGTCCTCCGGGGTGATATACTCTTTCTAACGAGTCGATTCGACCTTAGAATTAAAACTCAACCTTAATCTTAAAATCCCCAAAGAAAACTAATAATTTTCAAAACCTGTTTTCCAAAATTCCACCAACAAAAAATGGCACGTCCGGTGGGACAAATCTCTCTCTCCATCTTTAATAATGGCAAAATTTTGTTTCATCGGTAGTTTTAACTATCATCTCTTCCGTTGGTCCCTTTGCTCATTTCTTCCTTGGGTGAGTGTGGCCAACATCTAAAATAATAACAAAACACTAAAAGAGAGGTTCTACCTCTAAATTTGTCTTTTCGTTCTGATTTTGACCTTCTGCCCCAGCACAGCCTGTGAGGCGACAGCGTCAAATCAGATCTCTGGATATCCTTTTTAATTTTATGGATTTATGGTTGATAAACTTCTCGTTCAACATATAAATCCTTAAAATTGAAAAGAATTCAAAATTTTTGATTTCATTCCAAACCTTTTTTAGTTTTAACCCCCTCACTTCCCCTTTGACTTCTAAGGGTGGGGAGGGTTAAACTATTCCTTCTTACTTGGGTTTTCTCACAATTCCATAAGCCTTCGGGCAAGGGGAAACTCTGTCCGTTGTGTTTTGGAACCTGTAAGAAAACCCCTTTCAAATTCTCAAAATTTTCAAAAAAAATATAATTTATTTCTCAAACTCCAAGTTGTCATGTGTTACCCCATACGATTCCTTCGTGGGCCAACATATGTCATACTTTCAAAATAATAATAAAATACTCTTTTTTTATCACTCTTTTCAAAAAGATCTAATTTCAATCATTTTCTCTAACTTTCAGAAAATTTCAAATGGCTGGCCAACTGATTTTCTCCTTTGACCGAGAGTTGTCTTCGACTGTTAATGACCAAGGGAGCACTGTTATTTTTGGAATGGGATTCAGTACTCTTGAGCTCTCCATGGATGGACATCAGATTGTTAGCCTAGATGCCAGTAAGGAAACTCCCCCAGTAGTTGAGTTAATTGTGGGATCTGCACCCACCTTGCCAGTAGTCAGTGATGATCAGGAACAGTCTGAACCGGTTGTTGAGCCTCCCACTGAAATTAAGTTTGTTTTTGAAGAAGGGTCTAGTTCTGGACTTAGATTCACCACTAAGAATCAAAAGAAGAACTATTTGAGAAGACTTAGAAAGAAAATCTCTAAGGCTAAGAGAGTTCTACCCTTTAAGACCTTGGCTCAAGTAGAACCTGAGGCTGTTGAGGAGCTACCTATTCCTGCTTCCTCTCCCCTCCTAAAGGGAAGTCGCTTTTACCCCCTGGCTTCAGCTCAAGGGGAGGAGAGGATAGCTAGGATAGCCCGTTCTCCACCATGCCCGGTTGACTACTCGACCAAGAAAACTCAGAAAGAAAAACATCTTCAAAAGACAAGGACTCTGAGAAATATAATTCATACTTGCGCTGCACAGACTGGGCAGACTAAAGAAGAATATGTGAAACAGTTGAAGGGAGTGATCTCACATCGCTTCCAAAAAGAAGTGCTGAAAGAAGAAGTATCTGAAGCAAAGAATTTAACCCCTCAATTCGTTAGAAAGAATAAGAAGTATGCTAGACAGCCCGCTACTTCAGTACTGGTTGATGGATATCACTGGGTGCCACGCCCTCTGTCCTCTCAAACAGAGGGTATTGTGTTGACTGGGTCCGAGAGAGGCCGCCACTCTACTGGTAGACCCCCGGTACCCCCACATAAACCTGTAAGATTGGCCTCTGTGATTGTCAAACCAAAGGGGGTTGAAGTTCAAAAGTCTGTGGACTTTAAAGGAAAAAGACCTAAATCTCCTGAAAGGAGATATGTGCCAAAGAGAACTAAGTTGGAGAGTCTGCCACCACCTCCTAGAACTTCTAAGTTCATTCTGCAGCTCCAACGAGTTTCAGCCAATCCTACTCCGAGTTCAGTTGAATTGATGGATGTTCAGGCTAGTACTCCAGTTGTTACAGTTGATAGTCCTGCCACAGCCAGTTTGACTCCGGATCCAATAGTCACCGTTCCTGCTACCCCAGTTGATGATCCCCAAAGTTCGAGTGTCATTCCTAGGCCCCTTAGTCAGGTGTCTGAGGACCTTACCTTACCAGATGTGGGAACTATCACCTTACAAGCTCCTACTTCTCCTGAGGAATATGTCCCTCTCCCTGTAGAGGATGCCACTCTTCTGACTACCAGCTCTGGGATAGTCGAAGAGGAGAGAATTGACCAGGATTTAGAAATGGAAGATGAACCGGATACAAAATCTCAACCAGATCCTAATCCAAAACTTACAGAAATCATCGCCCTTATGGATTCTGAAGAGTTGTTTGATATGGCTGAGTATAAAGGATACTTACCCCTTGACCCTAAATCAATTGGGGATAGACCGGTCGAGGAGGTAGTCCAGGAAATAAGAAACATCTTGTTGAACAGAGAAGGAACGGCTTCTTTTGACCCTGATATGGATGATCTCCTTGGAGATGAAGATGATTATGTTGGGGGCATTCATGTGGTTGAAACTAGAGGATCTAATAAAGAAGCTGAGCCCAGCAAGCGCCGATTTGTTAAGGATGATGATCCGCATGCTGTCGAGTCAGAGTCAGATGAGTCTGTGAAAGATAGAGATGAAGAACATATAAAAAACTTGGAGACTCAGCTTGCTAGCATGATGTCACAAGTTAGAGAAATGCAAGAGAAGTTGGACAAATCACAGCAAGAGTCTTTTATGATCCACCAGTCAGCTCGAGAGCTCACAGAAAAGGCCAAAAGGGCAAAACTTAATTCCAGACCTCTCGAGTCACCACCTGTGACCTTTCCTTGTCCAGTAGAGACACCTCCAGTTCACCCTGCAGTTTCCACCATTCCTCCGATCCCACCTCAGAAGGATATCAAGCAGTTAATTGAGGACCAGGTAAGGGAGGCCTTAGCCCATGCTCAAGGAACTGTGTCTATTTCAAAGGGTAGACCCTACCCCGAGGAATATGACTTAGTTCCTTACCCAAAGGGCTTTGTGCCACCAACTTTTAAAGTTTTCACTGGAATCGAAAACCCGAGACAGCATCTGGCCCACTTCCGAGCAAGCTGTTGCAACGCAGGAGGGTCAGATGCTCTACTATTTCGCCAATTTGTAAGTAGTCTATCCGGCATTGCTTTTGAATGGTACGCCGATCTGCCCAACGGTTCAGTAAGAACCTTTAGCGACCTAGAAAACCTCTTTCTTAAGAGATTTTCTGGAGCGCAACAACGCACCACCGTGGGCGATCTCGTGGTTGAAAAGCAAAAGCCGGGAGAGTCTCTAGTTGAGTACATCTTGAGGTGGCGAAACCTCTCGATGAAGTGTGAACCCCAGTTGCAAGAACAACATGCTGTGGAGATTCTTTTGAAGAATATCCACGGTCCTGTTGCTTTTCTCCTGAAGGGTTTCACTATTAAAACTTTTGAGAAACTTCTTAATAAGGCTAGCAATTTGCAGGAAGAGGCTCCTAGGATGCCATTCTTACGAGAGCAGTCTGAAGAAAGGAAGGGTCCAAAATTGGTGAAAGCATTTGAAAAGAAAGCTGTGGTCTCAGCAGTAGATAAAGGAAAGAGGCCAGTGATTAGTCAGCCTAGCACTCCACTTCCACCACAGCCGCCTCAGAAGCAGCCCTTTCAGATAGTTCCTCAACATACTAGAGATCCCTCTTTCATCCCTTTTAGAGAGAGATTGGCAAAGCCTTATCCATTTAAAAGGGAGTCAGTTAAGAAGATCTTCAGAAGTCTGTTAAAGAAACCAGATTTTCAGTTGCCAGAGGCTAGGAGGCCTGAGGATGAGAGCAAGAAAGATGATCCCAAGTATTGCCCGTACCACAGGATGCTTAGTCACCCTCTTGAGGACTGCGTTGTGTTCAAAGATTGGCTTGAGAGGAACTACACCCAAGGTAACATCATAATACCTAAGGAATACTTGGTCGATCCAGAAAAGGCTTCAATTAAGACCATTTCAGGTAATCCTCTTAACTCTTCTTGTTTTGTTGAAGATGGTTGGGACATTGCTTTGTCCCGGGCACTTAAAAAGTCGATTAACAAGTCTTTTCATCTTTCTCAACAGCTGACTACGATAGCCCAGGCCCCGGTGTGGAAAGTTGACCTGGACGCTTCGCAGAAGGATGTTGAGCCACTTCCCTCTCCAGTAGTCTTAGGAACTACTGAGAAAAATGTAAAAGAAGAGAAATCTGATTTTGTAGAGAGGAAGTGTGTAGATGAGAGATGTATTAGAATGGCGGATGGTGGTGTTAAAACCCTTTCCCCTCTTTTGTTATCTGACTTTTACTTTGCCCCATCAAAGGCGAAGGGTCAAAAGATGAATAAAAAACATCCTTCTACTTCTGTCTTGATGATTAACCATGAATCTCAAATGCAAATTGATGACTCTCCTGCTTTGAATCAAACTCCTAATGAAACGAATATTGAGGTTAATCAAACCGACCTCCCCGAATCGACTATTCAAGAAGAGGTCGAATGTGAAGCTTTATCAGAAAGTGATTTCCCTCAAATCAATTTCCAAGGAAATCCTATCTTGATAGAACTTTCAGATTCTGACTCGCTTTCAGGAAATGATGATCCAACACCTATGGTGTGTGTAGACACTGCCCTAGTTTGCCCGCCCGAAGACGTCGAGCAGGTGCAACTCCGTGGCGGTAAAGTCTTACCCCCTAGGTTGCCCCCTCAGGATAAAGGCAAGCAATCCTCATTCGAAAATCTAAGTCCGGATTCCCCTCAACAACCAGAATTCCCTTTAATTCCTCCGGGTTTCGAGTCTGTCGTTCCTAAGGTTGATTACAATGTTCTAGCCCACCTTAGGAAGTTGCCAGCAAAATTAAGTATTTATGACGCCCTCCTTCTTTCCAAAGAAATGAGGGAGTCTCTAATTAAAGCACTTCTCGATCCCGAGATTTGCTTAACACAGTTGGCTGCAACTTCAGAAGGTGAGGCTCTCTACTTCAAAGAGGTCCCTGGGGTTACCTTTTCAGACGAAGATTTACTCTTGGGAACTGCTGACCACAATCGTCCCCTCTACATTACTGTAGATGTGGGAAATTTCAAGTTATCAAGAGTCCTTGTTGATCCGGGTGCATCGGTCAACGTGATGAACATAAAGACCCTTGCTTATCTCAGAGTTGATACTAGCAAGCTTTCAACCGACAGGTTGGTGCTTCGTGGGTTCAACGAGAAGGGCGAGAGAGCTTTAGGTTCAATCACTCTACTCCTGGAAATAGGAGGTTTAAAAACTGAAGCTAAATTTCATATAATTGATTCGACTACGTCCTTTAACGCACTTCTAGGTAGACCTTGGATTCACGAATATAGAATGGTTCCATCTACCCTGCACCAATGCATTAAGTATCAACGAGACGGCATTGAACATGTGATTAAGGGTGATTTGCAACCATTCTCGATTCAAGAAATTGGGAATCTACGAAGATGCTGCATATTTCATACCAAAAGGGTCCTCGTCCCGTTCTAAATTAGAGATCAAATTTGAGGAGAAAATGGTTGGACAAAAATTCAACCAAAAGAAAGAAAAAATAAAAATATCAATCAAGAAATGATTCAATCGAGTAGTGAAGACGACTCTGATATCGTTGTCCTTAGACCTCCAAGCACATTACCTCAAAGAGGTGGGAGGATGGCTTTAAGGGCACGAGGTCGAGGCCGCGCTTCATTAGACAGGAGAGCAGCACCCGTATACATTGATTTGGAATCAGATTCCGATGGTGAACTAGAAAGTCAAGGTGCTGCCCTCTCTCTCGATTATCAAAACATAAATACTCCTCCAAAATTTGATCTCACCTTAGACCAGGACAGTGACCCTGAGGTAGATATTTCAAAAGTTAAAAGTGACGAGCCCGAATTAACAATGTATGAAAAGCTCACTAGAAGGATTGAGGCCCTTTCTCTGACCCCACTGTCGGCAGGCAGGGTTGTAGGGTTGGAAGTCAAAGTGGCCCCCAACTTGGATGGTGAAGTTAAGAAAGTCCAGAAATTCTTTCCTGGCTCCTCCTCCGCAAGGGACGAAGGTGATGTAACCCTTGAGGAGGCAGATTTTAATGAATTAATGGAATTACCTTTCGGCTACTTCCCTGTTTGTGTAAAAAATACTTTTTCTAAAGGTTCTATACCATACCGATGGACTAAGGGTCAAGCTAGATACCACGAGAATATTTGGCGAACAAAAATAAATAAAAATCCAACAAGTGGTATTGGCTTTGGAACAGTTAGTTCATTCGATGATGATGAGTATTGCCTAATGATAACTTACCATCTCGATTCTCCAAATGTCCCTACAGATCCTCCTTGTCCTTTGGATGGACTCTGTTTGGAGACTTTAGACGATCCCGATGATCTTCAAGTTCGGGATGCACCCCCTGAATTTGAAGAGGAAATTAAGTCGACAGTCGATGAGTTGAGAGAAATTAACTTGGGAAACGATGATGACCCCCGTCCGATTTTCATAAGTACTTTGTTGAGCGAGGGTGAAACCCAAGATTTAATCCAGTTGTTATTCGAGTTCAGGGATTGCTTTGCCTGGACATATGACGAAATGCCAGGTTTGCCTGCTGAGGTAGCAGTTCACAAACTTGGGGTTCGGCATGATGCCATCCCTGTTAAACAAGCTCCTCGACGCATGCGCTTAGAGATTGAGCAACAAGTCGTTTCTGAAGTTAAGAAATTGGCAGAAGCCGGATTCATTCGAGAGGAACAATACCCCTCTTGGGTGGCCAGCGTCGTGCCAGTTCGAAAGAAAAATGGTCAGATTCGGATTTGTGTCGACTATAGGGATCTGAATAAGGCATGCCCTAAGGATGAGTTCCCCCTACCAATACCAGAACTCATGGTGGACATTGCCTCCTCACATGCTATTTTCTCCTTCATGGATGGCTCGTCGGGTTATAACCAAATCAAGATGGCCCCTGAAGATGAGAGAAATACGGCGTTCAGAACCCCTATTGGAATCTTTTGTTATAAGGTGATGCCATTCGGCTTAAAGAATGCCGGAGCAACCTACCAACGGGCCATGACCCGTATCTTTGACGACTTAATTCATAATCAAGTTGAATGTTATATTGATGATTTAGTTGTCAAGAGCAAGGTTAAAGAGGCTCACCTGTATGACTTAAGAGTTGTTTTCGAACGGTTGCGCCGCTACGATTTGAAAATGAACCCTTGAAGTGCGCCTTCGGCGTCGCTTCGGGAAAATTCTTAGGATTCGTAGTAAGGCACCGCGGAATCGAGATAGATCCTGCTAAAATTGAAGCCATCTTAGATATGCCATCCCCTAAGAGCCTTACTCAGTTAAGGTCTCTACAAGGTAGATTGGCATATATAAGGAGGTTTATTTCTAATCTTTCCGGGAGATGTCAACCCTTTTCTGTCCTTGCGAAAAAGGATACTAAATTCGTATGGGGCGAGAAGTGTCAGAATGCTTTTGACGATATCAAACAATACCTTTCTAACCCGCCAGTCTTGGCAGCTCCGATTCCGGGAAAGCCATTAATCCTCTACACCGCAGCTCTAGATGAGTCTTTAGGTGCCCTGTTGGCTCAAGTTAACGACGAAGGAAAAGAGAATGCTCTCTACTACCTTAGTCGAAGACTCCTTCCTACTGAAATTCGATACCCGTCAATTGAGAAGCATTGTCTTGCTTTAGTTTTTGCAGCTCAGAAACTGAGGCATTACATGCTTTCTCACTCAATCAGTTTGATTTCAAGAGTTAATCCTTTGCAATATCTTATGACCCGACCTACGTTGTCAGGACGTTTAGCTCGTTGGTCTATGATATTGTTGCAATTTGAGATTACTTTCACTCCTCTTCGTGCTGTGAAAGGACAGGCTGTTGCCGACTTTCTGGCAGCACACCCGCTGCCAGCAGATTCTCCTCTGAATGATGACTTACCCGACGAACAAATCATGAGTTTGGGGAAATCTGGCGAGGCCATCTGGGAATTATATTTTGATGGGGCAGCATCCTCTCGTAGGATTGCGACTCAACAATCTGTAATTCCTGGAAAGGCTGGAGTCGGTCTAATTTTTATTACACCAGAAAAAGGAATGATGCATTTTTCCTACCACTTATCGGAGCCTTGCACAAACAACGAAGCTGAATACGAAGCTCTGATAACTGGTTTGGAACTTGCAATTCTAATGGAGATTAAAGAGATTAAGATCTTTGGAGATTCCCAACTAGTTATTAACCAAGTCGCCGGAACTTATAAAGTCTTGAATCCGAATCTCCTAAAATATCACCAGTACACGCTTCACTTGTTGGAACAAATTCCCATTGCTACTTTGTATAGGGTTCCCCGTGGAAGCAATTCTGCGGCGGATGCCTTAGCAAAACTTGCAAAGGAATTTGCATGTCCTGAGGAGGATTCCATCCCTATAGAGATACAGGGTCGTAAGACCCTCTCCCTTATAGATTTGGAACACATTAGTAAGACTCCCCTTCAGATCCTTTCTGCCTCTTCGACAACTGACGAAGAAGGCGATTGGAGACGACCCTTAGTCGATTACCTTAAAGAAGGGAAGCTTCCCCAGGATAAATCACTCTCCAACCAGATTAAGAAACGTGCCCTATCATATGCACTAGTTAACGATCTGTTGTACCGTCGGTCTTTGATCACATGTGGCTGCGCTGTTTGAACAAGCGAGAAGCCCAGAAAATTGTTAATGAAGTTCATTCAGGACTGTGCGGTGCTCATCAATCGGGTCCAAAAATGAAATTAAAGATTAAAAGACTTGGATACTATTGGCCTACAATGATTGACGATTGCATGAATACTGCAAAGCACTGTCATCAATGTCAGGTCCATGGTGTGGTTTTACATCAGCCGCCTAATGTGTTACACCCTACGATAGCCTCGTGGCCCTTCGAGAGTTGGGGCACGGATATCATTGGGCCGATTGACCCTCCCTCTGCGAGAGGTCATCGTTTCATATTAGCAGCGACTGATTACTTTTCAAAATGGGCGGAAGCAATTCCCCTACGAAACGTAACATCACACCATGTCTTAAAATTCTTTCGTGACCATATTGTATATCGATTCGGCGTACCCCGCAGAATCATATCCGATAATGGGTCCGCATTCAAGTCTACAAAAATCAATAGTTTTGTAAGGCGCCATAATATTGATTGGAGATATTCGACGATCTATTACCCTCGGGCGAATGGATTGGCCGAGGCCTTCAACAAAACCTTGGTGCAAATTGTCAAAAAGACCCTTGATGATAACAAACGGCAGTGGGATGAGCGGTTGGTGGAAGCTTTGTGGGCTTATCGTACCACTTATAGAACCCCGACCCAATCCACCCCGTTTGCACTAGTGTATGGATCTGAGGCTGTTCTACCCTTGGAAATACAAATCCCTTCGCTTAGAATTGCAGTTCAGAATCAAATTACCAATGAACAAAATGCAAAACTACGATTGGAAGAACTCGAAGGCCTTGAAGAGCGACGTCTCCAAGCTCAACAAAGTTTAGAGTTGTATAAATCCCGTATGGTTCAAGCCCATGATAAGTTAGTGCGACCTAGGACCTTCCAAGCGGGAGACTTGGTATTGGTCCTTCGGAGGCCTATCTTGGCCCATCGGAAGCTGGGAGGCAAATTTGAACCTACGTGGGAAGGACCCTTCGTTATAGAGACTGTCTACGAAGGAGGCTCGTATCAGTTAGTAGATTGTAAAGGGAACCACCCGATGCTACCTGTCAATGGGCGTTTCCTTAAGAAATACTATGCTTGATGTAGCTCATTTTATCAATTAATAAAACTTCCTTTTCTTGATTTACAACTTGATTCTACCTTTTTTTTTAATTTTTTTTTTTAATACGCTCTTCGCCTTCTCCTTAAGGTTAGGTTTCTCCTTCCCTTAGGATTAGACCCGCTAGTGGTGGAGTACGCCCTCTGTGGCACCACCCTGGCATTTCACCCGGGGATTAGTGGTGGAGTACGCCCTTCGTGGCACCATCCTGATTCCCATTCGCTAGTGATGGAGTACGCCCTTCGTGGCACCATCCTAGTTTGCCAGTTGATCTGTCTACTAGGAGTAAGTCTTCTATCAGCATCCTGTAGACCTAAGGTTGGGTGATGCCCTTCCTTAGACCCAAAGCTAGGTATTCCCTACTTTGGTTTCCAGTTAATCTGCCTATTAGGAGTAAGTCTTCTATCAGCATCCTATAGGCCTAAGGTTGGGTGATGCCCTTCCTTAGACCCAAGGTTAGGTATTCCCTACCTTGGTTTCCAGTTGATCTGTCTACTAGGAGTAAGTCTTCTATCAGCATCCTGTAGACCTAAGGTTGGGTGATGCCCTTCCTTAGACCCGAAGCTAGGTATTCCCTACTTTGGTTTCCAGTTAATCTGCCTATTAGGAGTAAGTCTTCTATCAGCATCCTATAGGCCTAAGGTTGGGTGATGCCCTTCCTTAGACCCAAAGCTAGGTATTCCCTACTTTGGTTTCCAGTTGATCTGTCTACTAGGAGTAAGTCTTCTATCAGCATCCTGTAGACCTAAGGTTGGGTGATGCCCTTCCTTAGACCCAAAGCTAGGTATTCCCTACTTTGGTTTCCAGTTAATCTGCCTATTAGGAGTAAGTCTTCTATCAGCATCCTATAGGCCTAAGGTTGGGTGATGCCCTTCCTTAGACCCAAGGCTAGGTATTCCCTACCTTGGTTTTCCAGTTTCTTTGTCTACTAGGAGTAAGTCTTCTATCAGCATCCTGTAGACCTAAGGTTGGGTGATGCCCTTCCTTAGACCCAAAGCTAGGTATTCCCTACTTTGGTTTCCAGTTAATCTGCCTATTAGGAGTAAGTCTTCTATCAGCATCCTATAGGCCTAAGGTTGGGTGATGCCCTTCCTTAGACCCAAGGTTAGGTATTCCCTACCTTGGTTTCCAGTTGATCTGTCTACTAGGAGTAAGTCTTCTATCAGCATCCTGTAGACCTAAGGTTGGGTGATGCCCTTCCTTAGACCCAAAGCTAGGTATTCCCTACTTTGGTTTCCAGTTAATCTGCTATTAGGAGTAAGTCTTCTATCAGCATCCTATAGGCCTAAAGTTGGGTGATGCCCTTCCTTAGACCCAAGGCTAGGTATTCCCTACCTTGGTTTCTCCAGTTTCTTTGTCTACTAGGAGTAAGTCTTCTATCAGCATCCTGTAGACCTAAGGTTGGGTGATGCCCTTCCTTAGACCCAAGGTTAGGTATTCCCTACCTTGGTTTTACCAGTTTTCCTTATCCTAATAGGTGTAAGCCTTTCATTAGCATCCTATAGGCTTGAGGTTGGGAGATGATCTCCCTTTCACTCTCAAAATTCTACTTCCATTCGGTCAACGCCAATGTGTGCAGCAGAAGTTCCTTCTACCACACACATTGGGGGTCCATTTGTTGACCTCATTTTTGTATGAGGTCACTAAGACCCTTCCAGAAGCCAGATTTAATCCTAGACCCTAGGATCCACTCTAGACCTTAGGATCCTTCTAGATCTAAGACCTTAGAGCCTATTCTAGAGCCTAGGATTCCCTTAAATCCTAGATCTTAGAATTTTTCTAGATCTTAGGAATCACTCCAACTTCAAATCAACCTCCACCTTTGAATCAACCTCAATTTTAAATCAATTCCTATATTTAATCCACTCCAATTTCAATTTGATTCCTACCTGTGATCAATTTGAATCTCAAACTCCATCCAATTCAAGTCCAAATTAATTCAAACTTCAAATCCAATCCAAACCAGAATTCAGACTCAAATTCAAACTCTAGAGGCCCTGTCCTAAACACCTTTTCAGAGATTTTTCAAACATTCAAAACCCAGTCAAATGCCTCTGATTCAGGGTCTATCACTTGCAAAGTGATAAGACATGTCTCTAGAGGTTACCCTCCAACTTTTGAGCTCATTCTGAGGTCCTAACCCCAGAATCTGAATAAAAAAATTCAAAGGTGTAAAACCTTCAAATATTTACAGCCTATGCCACTGAGCCTAACCCTTTGAGATCTTGACCTTGGAACCCTTATCCAAGCCTCCAATCACTTCCAGACCCTTGATTTTAACCCATTGAGCAGTAAACTGCATTTTTCAGACCCATTTTTCATAGTTGACCAATAGGTCAAATTGACCAAAATACCCTATGGGGCTCAAATGGGATTTCAAACCAAATGAGCTCCAAATGGGATGCAACCACCTCCAACAAATTTCAAATGTCATTTCAAATCTTTTGAACCTATTTCCAACCCTTGAGTCAACCTGGTTGACCAAGTCAACTGGTTTGACCCAAGGGGCCCTTTAAGGGTCCAAACATGTGTTTTGACCCAAATGACCTCTTAGGCCACCCAAACCACTTCCATGGTTCTTAAAATATCATTTCAAACCTGTTGAGCCCAAAACCCAGACCCTGGGTCAACCTGGTTGACCAAGTCAACCCAGGTTGACCAAACAGGCCCTTAGGGGCTCAAATAGGGATTTTGATCAATTTGACCTCCCCATACCTTGGGTACCCTCAATGGTCTTCAAATACCATTTCAAATTTATCCAGCCAATCCCACACCCTGGGTCACCTGGTTGACCAAGTCAACATAGGTTGACCCAAAGACCCTTAAGGGTTCAAATGAACCATTTCAACCTTTTAACCACCTCAAATCTTCAAAACCTTAAAATCATTCTATTCAAAGCCTGAATTTTTGAATCCATTTTGAGTCAACCCAACTGGTTGACCAAGTCAACCAATTTTGGCCCAAAATTAAAGGTGCCATTTGTTCCCATCCATTCGAGCATGACTTTGAACTTGACTGATTGAACCATTCAAATATCCCTCTCCCTCCTAAGTGCAAATTTCACTAACCTGACTGGTTGACTGGTCAAACCAGTCAACAAAGCCTAGGGACTCCTTGAATGGTCAAACCTTCTATTTTAACTTCAAGAGTGTGAGATTAGGCATGGAAGATATCCCATTGGCTGACCTACTCCCCTCATGCCACATCAACCAGCCTTGACCAGTTGACTGGTCAACTGGTCAAACTCAAGCCCAAAAACCCTTTAGAAAGCTTATCACATGCTAAGCCCCTTTCCCTTGATTTAAGCTGCTTTAGGCCGACCTTTATGTGCCTAAAGCTCCACTAAAGGCTCCCCTAACCAAGCTCCAGGCCTTGTTTAGCCATAAGTGGCAATGTCTCCTCCACTCATCCCAAGTCCCAATAGAAGCAAGGACTTGTCCAGCCCTTCCGCAGCCTTCAGCTTTCCCAGGGACAGGTGGCACATCTGGAGAGTCCAGGAGTCGATCCCAGCCATCCAATCCAGCCAGGCCGTTTGAATAGGAAAAAGGGAATTTTGAGCCCATTGATCAAAGCAGCTTCTCTCACTAACCTAGCTCCCAGAGCGAGTCTCAGTTCGTTTTGATCTCCAGAGCTTCCTCTACCTCCCCACTACAAAATCCAAGTGGTTGCACGTCACCGGCGGCGAGTTCTCCGGCGAACCACCACCTAGACCGTCCCAAGCCTATAGCAGTCGATCCAGACGTGTTCGAGCTCGGATTTGCTGGGGATCTTCACTTGGACAATCTACAAGCTCATCCATCCAGAAATTCGAAGATCTAACGGTATAACTCCTTAAAACCCTAGATCTAGGTACATTAGTTAGATCTAAATAGCTTTTATGCTTTTAGGGTTTTAGACTAAAACAAATTATTCCCCATTATTTCTGTTCATGCCTCCTCTGTGTTTAAAATTTCAGTGATTGGTCCACCCGATCGGAAAGAACGAACCAAAAAACGTCGATCTAGGGCTGTCATTCGCAGTTCGCTGCAGATGTACGTTTTCTAGACCGTTGATCACGCGATCAACGGTCTAGATCGAGCGTTCCGCGCTTGGTCTCGACAGTGTATTCGGTTAGTGTTCGATCGATCGACCGGCGAGATCAGGGCCGTCCATTCGGAACAGCGGGATCAAATCTCCGCCGTTTGATCTTCTCCTGTGAGAATTCAAAACGCGGGATCTGATCTCAGCCGTTAGATCAACCCGCGGTAATCCAACGGCTGCCACGCGCCGTGACGTGGTTAAGTGAAAACCGCGTGAAGCGGCCGCGGCCGACGCGTGTCCCCGCCGTCACGCGGTTTCGATCCCGCCAATCCGAGCGCGCCGCGCGTGTCTGACCGCCGCCGTTTAAATTAAGGAAAATGTGTTTTAATTGTTTTAATTACAGAAACTTAAAAAATATAGTAAATTAAATACACAACCAAAAAATGAGTATAATATATCAATTTTCTTCAGTTTTTCATCTAGTTTATTTTAAAAATAAAATCAAACTATTTTGACTATTATTTTATTAGTAATTTAGAAATACAAAAATATGTATTTTATTTTTAATTAATTATATATAAAATTATTTTTATCTGAAATTTGGCATGCTGTTTGAGTGCAGCATGATCTCCAGAAAATTTTCAATATTATTGAGTAGATTTTGATGGTATTTAGAATATTAAAGCATATTAACCTTTTTTATTTAATTAATATTAAGTATTTTAAAAAATACAAGGAAAATCTTTTATTATTTTCAAACTTCCCTGGAGATCAGTGGTCTTTCAACTCATTAAAATGTATTTTAATAATATTTTAATTATTTATTATATATATATATATATATATATATATATATCTATTTATATATATATATTTTAAAATTATTTTTAAACTATATATATATGTAAATCTTTAAGTGTTTAGGGTCACTTGAAATCTTAAATGTAGATTGAGCATATTTGAATAGAAATAAAGGGGATGATTAGTGGATAATCATTCTTGATTATTCACTAATTTTGTCTTAATTATGTTAATTAGTTAATTGCATGCTTAAGGTGCACACACCACTAGCCTAGGCTCTCCTAGATTTAAGGACTTGTTTGCTTGCTATTTTGTATGCATGCCATGTTTACTCAAAGGGTTAGAGGAACTTTGATTTGAACCATTCAAAATTAGTGACATCATTAAGGACAATAATTAAGGATCTTGATTAGAAACTTAGAAAATTCATTAATTAGGATTCACTTCCCCTTGACTTGAAACTTTGAACTTTAAACTTAGTGACATTTCAGCCTTAGAGAAATTTTCACTGATTTTTGAATCATTAAGACCCTAATTAATTTTCTAAGTCTTAAACCCTTAATTAAGCCTTTAAAACTTCTAAAAATTGTAATAAATCCATTTTAAATCCAAAAATTACATATAACCCTCAAACTGACCAGAATCCAGTCCTTAATCCATGATAATTGAAAGCCTTGATTTGACAGCAATTTAAACCCTAATTTAATTTTAAGTGAAAATCAATATTTAATTAAGATAATTAATTAATAATAATTAAAAAATCCCAAAAATTTCCCAAACACTTGGGGATCCCTCCTTAGGTTCATTTCTGACCTTTGGAGGTGTTTTCAAGAGATTGGGAATTTTTTGAAGCAAAATCACAAAAGAGGCCCTCTAATTAAGAAATTCCCAAATTCATTAAATGCCCAAACTTCGATAATCCATAACTAATTCTAGAAAAATCCAAATCACCCAAACTCACTTGCATTCAACTCATAATAATGTCTAATATTTATTAAAAATATTAAATTCAGAAATTTGCAATATTTTAAAAAGTCAACAAATCGGTCAACTTTAAGTTAAAACTAGTTCAAAACTTCAAACCTTCGTAATAAAATGTAGAAAAATCCGATTTCAACGTACTTACTTCTAACTGATCGTAGTAAGGTCTAGTATTTTAATAAAATACAAACATTCCAGAATTTGAGCTTAATCAAAAGTCAATTTCAACCTTTAATCAATTCATCATTAAAATATTCTAAAAATTCATAAAACTCAAATCATTCTAAAACTCAGAGAATTTTGGTTTAATAATGCTTAAAACATTTAACAAATCTTTAAAAACACACAACCACCCTAAAGTTGAAGTTTTTTGGCTGGACTACTCCGGGCTGCGGGGCTAAGTGTCCTAAGGAGGCTGGTTCCTCGAGCCTGGTGGCACAACGCCACGAATCAATTAATGGCAAACTTAAATTAATCAAGCTTTAAAATCAAGTAACACTCCCTTTAATATTAATCCACTCTTTTAATTCCAACCAATTTAAATAACTTAATCAACCCCGATTGCTACTGGGTAACCCAGGCCTACGAGGCTATTAGCTTAGCCCCAAGGAAGGTGAAATAAACTTCACGGCCTCGGTGTGAAACAAAGGTAGTAATCAATTAACTTTTAAAATATGTTTAATTAAAATTCTTAATTCATTAATACTTTAAATTTTAATCTAAATCCCCTTTTAAGCCTTAACAAATCCAAACTTTTAGACAACTTTAATAATCACCCACTTTAGGATCTATCCCAGCCACACGACCTTTCTCACACACTTTAGATGATGTGCTAGGACAACCAACTCTAGATCTAGGTTAGGCCGGTGTTTACTTTACTGCTGTGTGCCGGATTTTTCGTAGTTTTCACTGCATGTTGTGGATGAAATTGCTTTGCTGTGTCTGCTTACTTTTTCTGTACTCTGTGGATGGATTGATGTGTTTGGCGACTAGATTACCCTTAGGTTAGGTACGATCTGGATGTTGACACAGTTTTCTGCAGGTGGCCACGCTCATGCAGGGCAATATAAAAAGGGGGCAAATAAAAAATGCATAAATATTATAAACTCTTTGCACAGGTGCTTCAGCTGCTAAAGCCCCCAAATAAAAAGAGCGTGGCCAGTGTGTTTACTTTCTTTTCTGCTCATATACAACTGCTTGGGAATAACTGCTTTTTATATATTAATTGCTTAGGATAACCCTGCAGGTGAGTCTAGATTTTTTATTTTGATATAATGTAATTTGTGTAAGTGTCAAGTGTTGTGAAAGTTAATTTTGAGTTGGGATACATAGATCCAAAGCTTGGATTCCAAAGAGGAAAGGATACCCCTTTAGGGAACACTCCTTTTCCATTTGGAAATCCAAATTTGGATCATACCTCTTCCTTACCCAAAGAGGAAATAGTGGCCTTCCCCTTAAGAGGGAAGTGCCCTCTTGTCCATTTGGGTAATCCACTACGAAGATTCCAAGAAGATTGAAGAAAAGGAGTCCAAAGAAGAATGAGATTGAAGATTTGAAGATTTGAAGATTGAGAGTATCCCACTCAAAATAACTTGCGTCATTACTAGGTTTAGAATCCGGGTTGTTGTCAGTGGTGCCCGGCCACTTTACTTTCTGTAATATTCTGGTTTGTAATAAGCAAGGCAATTCTGCCTATGGACATTTATTAATTAATTTGTATTTGATGTAATGATTTGATTGCCTTTAGGATTACTTGTTTTTACTAGTTTTTTGGCGATTGCATGCCGCTCTTTGTTTTCGCCTGGATACGTGAGGCTCGTGAGGGTGTGAAAGTTTTATACTCATAATCTTAAAAGTCTAAAATTTTAGTGAGTCTAAATAACATAGAAAGATAACGAATCTAGGGAATTAGCCGGGGATCGACCCCGGGGTCGCATGCATATTTTTGCATTACTCTTTCCTTGCTTTAGACCCTTCCCCGCCTGCGGGTAGAGTCCGGATAGTCTGACCTATGAGGACGAGGTGCCGGACCTGGGGAAGTCCAGTCTTCTAAAAATTATTTTATAAGCCTGTTTTTAAAAATTTCAAGCATATTTGATTTGAGGTTGTTAACCAGCATGCATTGCATTAGATACAAATTAAAGAGTCAAAATTTTAATTTCATGTCCTTAGCATTTTAGCACCCAACATAAGTCAAAGGGGCCAATTAGGAAAATCTCTAGATGTCGGCCCCACCTCCCCAAAACTTTAATTATAACGTCCCTACCACTCTTTCATAAAAGACCGATTCATCTATTTTAAATCGATTAGGTGGTTAGCGGCTCCCCAATCCAGGCCGGGTAAGTCCAGACCTTGCACTGCATTAGTTAGGATCGGACGACTGTGGTCCAGTGTCCAAAATAGATTTAGGTTCCGGGCAGATCTTTGATTATAAGACCCCAAACTTCGGGATATAGTCCCAAATTTCTAATAAAATGCTCAATCTAATTAAATATCATTTCAAGTCCAAACATAAAGCCCAACACTTAGATTAAGTTGGGACATTTCCGGATGGTTCTGGAATCTCAAAGTGTCCCCTACCTCTCATCCTTTAACTCCGTTAATAACTGCTCAATTTTGATCCATTCCCTTTTGATTCCAATAATTTCTATTCATACTTTGATATCAAGCCTAGAGATTCTGAAACAAATTTTTGCACACTATTTTAAATTCGCGAGTTTCGTAGGGGATTTTT